>PVKN010013688.1:0-19738 GCA_004027915.1 Capromys pilorides | reverse complement strand
TTTTTTTTAAATAAAAAAATGGAAAAGGGTCTTGCTATGCTGGATCAGCCCAGGCTGTCCTGGAATTCACTGTGTAGCCCAGGCTGTCCTTGAACTTTCTAAAGTTCTTTTTTTGTTTTTTTGGCTGGCTCAGTCCATCCTGTGGCAGGGCTGTCATGGCATGTGGTACCTAGAATTGAACCACAGTCCCTGTTTCCTTGCCTAAGCAGGAGCTTTAGACCACTGAGCTATCTCATTGGCTCATATTTATGGCTTTTCTAATTCATATTGAACTCATTCACATTAATTGAAGCTCTAACCTCCAGTATGATGGTGTTTGGAGGAACCTTAGAAAGTAATTAGAGATAGGTGAGCTGTGAATGAGCCCTGTCCCATAGCATCAGCCTTTGGAAGTACTGATGCTGGAGGGCGTACATACATGCACATACCTTCCCATTCTTCCCCAACCCCTGCCTTCCTCCCTCACTCCTTCTCTGTCTCCTTCCCACTGCTGGAGGGTACAGTGAATACATGGTCTTCTACGACCTAGAGAGAGCCCTTATTAGATATTAGAAATTTATTTATTGTACTCGGATTGAACCCAGTCAGTGCTGAGTAATATCCCCAGCTCTTTTGATCACATTTTTATTTTTATTTTTTATATTTGACTGGCTTAGCCTACCCTGGCGGTGAGACTTGCGCAGCATGTGGTGCCGGGGATTGAACCATGGTCCCTGCCTAAGCTTGCCTAAGCAGGTGCTTTAGACCGCTGAGCCATCTCACCAGGCCCTTGATTGCATTTTGAGACAAAAGTCTTGCTAAGTTCCTCAGGCTGGCTTCAAACGTAGAATTTTGCCTCAGCCTCTGAGGTAGCTGAGTAGAATAGATTTGTGTATAATGTGTGTGCCCCTTATTGTTGATAGAGTGGTAGGAAGAATTTATATTTTATTGAATTTTAAAGCAATAAAATGGTTGAAATTTGAATATGTGCCAAGCATTGTACTAAAATATCTTTCATTGATCACTTTATTAATCTTCAGGGCAACATTGTATGGTTACTACCCTGTTTCATAGGTGAGGAAACAGAAGTTTAGAAATTTGTACTAAGTTGCACATAAAATAACAGATTAATCCAACTTCACAGCTTGTGGTTTTTAACCACAGAAGATCATTAAATGATCTTCAAAATGTTTTTGTTTGCTAACATTTTGTAGATATTAAGGTTGAGCATCCCTAACTCAGAAATTTAGACTGTTTCAAAACTCATAACTTAAAAATGTGTGCAGCGCATGATGATTACATTCATCATGAGGAGTTGGTGCATGGACAGAGCAAAGCTCCATTCTTCATCCCCTTTCACCTCCCCTTCTTGTGGTTCCCTTCTTATTTGCAAAAGACCTCTTTCTGTTTCCTGTTACCCATTCTTTAAAAAATTTTAGGGCCAGCCAGATAGCTCAGTGGATTAAAAAGCACCTACAAGCAGGTGCAGGGGCCAGGGGTTTGATCCCCAGATCTGCTGTGCTGCCCACCCCCTGGGGCACGCTGAGACAACTGAGACTGGACATTGTGGCATTTGCCAATAATCCCAGCTCTTGGGGGACTGTAAACAGACAGATCACTGTGAGTCCATCTAGTAGTGAGACCCTGAACACCCTGTAGACCCTTCCCTAAAAAACAAAAATAAAAAAATAAAAATTTTTGCTCCATATACTTTGGGTTTTTTGTAACAGTGCTGATATACCATACGGGGAAAATTCTATGATGAGTCATAGTCAAACTGAAGGCGGGTCCACCATCATCACTTTTGTTCAGTATAGTATTTAGGGCATTAACCAGAGTGTCAGGCAAGAGAAGGAAACAAAAGGAATATGATGAGAAAGGAAGAAATCAAGTTATCATTGTTTGCAGATGACAGGATTCTATACATAGAAGAGCCAAAAAATTCAACCAGAAGTGTGTTTTTTTTTTTTTTTTTTTTTTTTTTTGTCTTTTTGAGACAGGATCTCACTATGCAGTTCAGGCTGGCCTTGAACTCATTTTTGTAGCTCATGCTGGTCTTGAACTCACATCAGTCTTCCTGCCTCAGCCTTCCAAGTGCTGGGATTACAGGCATACGCCACCATGCCCGGCCTTCACCAGAAGAATTAAGCAAATTCAATAATGTAGCAGCATGCAAAATTAGACAAAAATCAAAAGTGTTCCTGTACACCAGTAATGAACTTCTAAGAATTAGGAAAGCAATACTATTCATAATAGCACAATAAAAAATCCCTAGGAATTGACTTAACTTAGAAAGTGGAAGACCTCTACAGTGAGACTACAGTACTCTGAGAAAGGAGTGAAAGAGAACATTAGAAAAGGAAAGATATCCCGTTCCTGGATAGGCATTAAGAGTCAAAATGGTGTACTGTGTACTTCCAAAACTGATGAACAGATTTACCACAATCCATATCAAAACACCAACAGCATTCCTCACACATCCAGAGCAAAAAACCCTAAAATTCATATGGAACCAAAAGAAACCCAGAACACAAAAGCAGTTCTGGGTAATAAGAGTAAATCAGAAGGTATCAGAATCCTGACTTATATTACAAAGCTACAGTAATAAAAACAGCATATTTTGGCACAAAAACAGACACGTAGATCAGTGCAAAAGAATACAGTGCAGAAATAATCTTAGGCTTATTTAGCTGTCTCATATTTGGTGAAAAGGCAAAGAACACACACTGGAAGAAATAGAGCCTCTTTCATAAGTGGTGCTGGAAAAATTAGATATCCAGATTATTAAGTATATTAAGTCCAGACCCATATATGTCATGATGTACTAAAAACTAAAATGGATTAAAGATCTAAATGTGAAAATAAAGATGAAATAGGTAAAACTCTTCAAGATATGGGTACAGATGCGGACTTTCTTAATAGGACCCCAGTTGCAGAAGAAACAACATCAGGAATCAGCAAATGGGATTGCGTCCAATTAAAAAGCTCTCTACAGCAAAGGAAACAACTCAGTGAAGAGACAACTTACATAGAAAATTTTCACTGTCTAGTCCTTGAACAGAAGACTAATTCCTAGAACATACAAAGGACTCAAAGAAATTCAACCCCCCAAAGTAAAAGCTCACATTAAAAGATGGGCAGCTAAAATGAACAGATACTTCTTAGAAGATACATGAGTCATCAGTAAATATAAAACAAGTTAAACATCTCTCGCCTTTAGAAATGTGGCTTAAGGTAATGTTATTCCACTTTAAAAGAATGGCTGTCATTGAGAAATCTAATAATTTGGCAAGTATGTGGGAGAAAATAACACTTATATATTGTTGGTGGACATGTAAGCTAGTAGCGCCATTATGGAAATCAGTGTGGAGCTATTCCTTGGAAAACTGAAGCTAGAAAATCCATTGGTTTGACCCAGCTATTCCCCTTCTGGTGTCTTCCTGAAAGAGATAGTGTATAGTGAGATGTACATCTTTACGTTTATTGTAATAAATCAGTCACACAAAGCTGAATGTCATATGGCTTCTCTTATATGAGAAACTCAAAATGTAAATAAAAAGAAAGAATAGGAAAGAGAGCTTTTGTGAAAGGAAGGGGACTGAAGGATGAGGGGTGAATGAAAAAAGAATTGAGATACGTACCTGTGCCAGTTCCCCATGAGGAGTGTAATCATTATGTACTACAAATGTGGACTAATAACTTTTTTTTTGCAGGGCCAGGGTTCAAACTCACGACCTTGCACTTGCCAGGCAGGTGCTTATGCCACGGAGCTATCTCCCCAACCCCAAACATGGACTAATAAAAGGAAAAAAAAAATAACCCAAGCAGACCAGAGACAAATTACATTTTTCTTTTGGAGATGGTCTCAAAATGTACAAGCTGGTGTTGAACCTGCAATTCAAGTGCTAGCATTACAGACACACACCTCCTGGCTAGATTAAAAATACTTCATAAAATTACCTTCAGGTTATGTATATAAGATGCGCATGAAACACAAATGCATTTGTGTTTAGACTTGAGTCCTTTATGGTATCTTACTGTATATGCAAATATTCTAAAATCTGCAAAATGTGAGATACTAACGGTCCCAGGAATTTTGGATAAAGAATACTTGTGTTGTAGCTAGTTTATATATTACCTGGGACACAACTTTAGGAGTTTTCAGATTTGCGTTTGTCATTTGCCACTTGCCAACATTTGGTATAATTTGGTAATGGATCCTAACAAAAGAATATAAAATTAGGAATATACATGTGTTTATAATTGGAGATAGACTGGGCAACTGGTGGTAAGGAAGCAACTCTTAAATTTTACACACTGTCCAAGCTTACTTATGGGTGGGGGAGATTGACAGTTTAGAGCTGGTTCCATGAATATCAGATATGTGAAGACACTTCCAATGTAACAAATGAAGGAAGTTAATAGAATATTACATGGGAAAGATATATTGATTTTTGGCTGTTAAAACAAGGTGTACTATGAGGCCGGCGAGATGGTTCAGTGGTCTAAAGCGCCTGCTTGGGAAAGCTCAGGCAACTGCAGGGACTGCGGTTCGATCCCCGGCACCACATGCTGTGCCAGCTCCACCACCAGGGCAGGCTGAGCCAGCCATAAAATAAATAAATAAACAAATAAGCAAACAAAATAAATTAAAAAAAAAACAAAACAAAAACAAGGTGCAGTGGAGGCTGAGGTTGGAGAATCTTTGCAAGTTTGAGACCAGCCTGGGCCACAAAATGAGCTCAAAGCAATCCTTATCTGCATAACGAGACCCTATCTCAAAAAGAGACACACACAAACTGAAAAATAAAACAAGATGCAGTAAATCCTTGACATAATCCAACTTGGTGAACAAGTAGAGGAAGCTGTAGGAAGTATGTCTTGAAACACATTGTTTCCCGAAACAGTAGAATTTAGTAAACATTTGTGAGTAGAGGAGTGACTTGGAGCAAATAGTTTTGCTGAAGTTTTGTGTTGGTTTGACAATTAGAAACTTCTGAGATAACAGTGGAGGGGACTGTATGTTTCAAAGTCTGGGAAGAAAACTGGCAACTTAGAAGAACATAGCAAAGCTGTCCTTCAGAGATGGAGAGAAAAACTCAGCCAAATAAACAGAGTTAAGGGCTAATAGTGTTTTAGGTTGAAAGATGAGGCTGCTAGTCAGTAACTTGAAAACCTGAGAGTACAGTATGAAACTTACAAGTAGGGCCAGCAAGATAGTCAGCAGACCAAACACCTGCCTAGGCAAGTGCAGGGACCAGGGTTTAATCCTGTGCAACACATACCATGCTGGCCCTACCCCTTAGGTGCTCCTGTAATCCCGCATTTGGGAGGCTGAAAGCAGGAGGATCACTCTTGAGTCCGAGCTGTGTAGTGAGACCCTGTACCAAATACATAAAACAAAAAAAAGCCTACCTTACCAGCATATCTAAGTACATGTCAGACTCAGAATACTCTTAGTACTGTAGTGGTAGCTTATAAAGCACATTTATGTTCAGTGTAAAAGTTACTGCTGGCCACTGTGGTGTGCCCCTGTAGTTTCAGCTAGCTACGTGGGAGGGTGAGGCAAATGATGCAGTTCTGGCTGGCCTTGAGCTCACTTTGTAACCCAAGGCTGGTGTCAAACTTGCAACAATCGTCCTGACTCAGCCTCCCAAGTACTGGGATTTTAGGGAAGCACCAACACACCCAGCTGGATTGCTTGAATTCAGCCTTGTCAAAGTACTGCGTCTGTAATGGCGTGTTGATGGTGCCTACTTTGTAGGATTGCAGGTGTAGAATAAGTTGAGCACTTGGCACCACTGCCAAAAAAACACAAGGAATGGATTAAAGCACCTGCAGCAGGCGCAGGGGCCAGGAGTTCTATTCCTGAGACTGGGTGTGGTGGTGCACACCTGTAATCCCAGCTTTTGGGAAACTGTAAACAGACAAATCACTAGAGCGCAATCTAGTAATGAGACTCTGAACACTATAGACCCTTCCCTAAAAAAATGAAAAAACCAAAACAAAATACAAGGAAAATTTGCTGAGTCTAAGACAGTAGGTTAGGAAGATTGGTAGTACACACCTGTAAACTCAGGATTTTGGGAGGCTGAGACAGGAGGTTCACAAACTTGAATCTAGTCTAGGCAAGTTAGTGACTTAGTGACATTGTCTCAGTAAAAAAAAAAAAGGGTTGAAGGCCTGGGTTGGAGCCTCAGTAGGGGTGGGGAAGAGGTTGAATTCATTTTGATTGAAATTCTGCCTTCTGTGTAGAGTAGCACTACCAAATGACTTGTTTTCAAGTTCAGGCATAGCTGACATTAATAAGTATGTGTTTTAAGAGTTACAGGTGGCCTCCTTGACTTCCGTTTGTGGGTATGGAATGTGAGAAGCCGGGATAAAAATAATACATCACCAGCACTTGAACTGAAGTGACCAGATGTGCTCCTTGACATTGTTTCAAGCATGGTCCTGGGGAGGCTCTGCTCTGCACCTCAGAGCTTTCTCCAGAGAGCCGAGTGACTAAGTCCTTAGTGTTTAGGTCTCTGCTTTTTGGAATGAACCTAGAAGAATGGAACTCCCATTTGTAGACAGAGATGAGCAAGGCTGCATGAGGCGCGAGTTCCATGAGTGAAAGTTGTGGACATAGTCAGGGTGAGATGCTTTTTACATGTAACAATGGTGCTGAATAAGCAGATCCATGAGCACGGAGCTCCATCTGGTATGGTGGTGGAAAGTTTTGAGTGGTTGATGTGCCAGTGATAAACTGGCTATGGCTGTGGAAGATAGAAGGAAGTGCAAAGTCAACTCTGTGTGTGTGTGTGTGTGTGTAGGATCAAACTCAGGACCTTGTGCTTGCTAGGCCGGCACTTAATGCCACTGAACTATCTACCTGGCCTGAGGTCAGCTCTCTAAAATCTTGTGGAGGGCTGAGGCTGCAGCACCATGGTAGAGCATGTGCCTAGCATGAACGGGGCTGTGGGTTTATTGCCCAGTGCTGTGGAAACAGCGGTAGAAGAGACTGGGAGAAAGAGCCAACATAAAATATGAGTGTGGACTGTGAGAGTGGGATGATCGTGCTGTTCACACATCAGTGGGGTTGAGGCCTGAATTTTGAGTTTTGGATTTGGAGAGTATCATTGGTAATCTTGTTAAAACTTACTTTAGGAGAGTGCTTGGCTTCGAAATTGACTGATATGGGTCTTGGAAAGAGGGAAGAAAAGAAAAATAATGGCACATGCCTGTGATCTCTGTGCTTGGTATGCTGAGGCAAAGGTTGCATTAAGATTGAATCCAGCCTGGCTGGGTTGATTGCTCAGGGCACAAGTGCCTGCCTGGCAAGTGCAAGGTCCTGAGTTTGATCCCTGGTCCCCCCCTCTACCCCCCCCCCAAAAAAAAAAAGGTAAATTAAAGAAGGATTGATTGAATCCAGCCTGGGCTACATAGCAAGTTCAAGACCAGCCTGAACTTTAAAAAAAATAATAGGGGCCGGCGAGATGGTTCAGTGGTCTAAAGCTCCTGCTTAGGAAAGCTCAGGCAACCGTAGGGACTGCGGTTCGATCCCCGGCACCACATGCTGTGCCAGCCCCACCACCAGGGCAGGCTGAGCCATCCATAAAATAAATAAATTAATTAACAAGCAAACAAACAAATAAATAAATTAAAAAAAAATAATAATAAACTTTTTCCAGTGCTCTTTATTACAGATGGGGGTACAAAACTGGTCTGGGTAACATGAAGGAAAGTAGAATTTTAAAGAAAGTTTTATTGTACTGTTTCTGTTTTGTTTTATGTATTTATGTCTTTTATTTGTTTATTTTAATGTTTATTTATATTACAGCTGGCTCAGCCTGCCCTGGGGGTGGGGTAGACACAGCATGTGGTACCAGGGATCAAACCACGATCTCTGTGGTTGCCTAAGCAGGTGCTTTAGACTGCTGAGCTATCTCACTGGCCCTGTTTTTGCCTTTTTGAGACAGAGTTTCACTATGCAGTTCAGGCTGGCCTTGAGCTCACTTTTGTAGCCCAGGCTGTCTCAAACTCACACCGATCCTCCTGTCTCAGTCTCCTAAGTGCTGAGATTACAGGTGTGCGCCACCACACCCAGCTTTGTTGTGCTGTTTTTAAAGATTTGGAGAATAATAGCGTGTTGCACGCAGGTTGGGATGAGCCCGTAAGGAGGGAGTAAGCAGGAGAGGAAGGTAGAGAGTGTCCTTGGTTAGAGAGATACAGGATCAGGGCACAGGAGCTGTGCTGTCACCTGACTTGTAGGAGAGAAGCAGCTCCTCACCTTTGGAGATTCAGTGGTGGGGATGGGAAGACGTGGGTTGCAGTTCTCTTTGGTTTACTTTCTTTTCTCAGTGAAGTGGCAAGTGAGAGTGCAACTGTCAGGTGAAGGGTTGGAACTTTATGGAGAGGAGATGCTAAGAAATCCAAGGAAGCGAGAAAATGCAGCAGGTAAACCGTGATTTTGGAGCATCATTAAGCATTTGAGGTTCATGATAGGATTTTTTTTTTTTTTTTTAAATTTTATTTATTTATTTGTTTGCTTGTTGTGTTTGTTTCTTTATTCATTCGTTTTGTGGCTGGCTCAGCCTGCCCTGGTGGTGGCGCTGGCGCAGCATGTGGTGCCGGGGATCGAACTGCAGTCCCCGCAGTTGCCTGAGCCCTCCTAAGCAGGCGCTTTAGACCACTGAACCATCTCGCCGGCCCCCATGATAGGATTTTAAGATGAATCCAGAGGACAGGGTTCACTTCAGCATACCAGGGTTGCCACAGCATACCAAGCACAGAGATTGCAGGAATGTGTCATGCCAGTGTTTTTGCTAGTCAGGTTGATAGTGTAGGCAGTTGTAGGTAGATCACACTGGATACAGGATGACTTGTATTACCTTGAAGCTAGAGATTCTTTCCCTCTCCTGGCCTACCTCCCACCCCCATCTTTTCAGAGTGATGTAAAAGAAGCAGGTTCTTCAGGAGGTAGTAAGAGTTTACTTAGACTAAATGGTACTGGAGGGAAGCTAGAATATAGAAAATTTTGATAATAAAAATTAAATTTGGAAGTAATGTGATTTTTATGGCTAGTGGGTCATATAATATTTGTCCCTGCTTAACTGAAGGACACCTTTTTTAAAAAAAATGATTTCTGTATTGGATACAGGGTCTCACTATGCAGCTCAGACTCAGAGTGATCCTCCTGTCTCAGCGTTTCTAGCACTGGGATTTTGGCTTGTGCCACCATGCCCGGTTTCAGTGGCCAGCTTGGCCTGTCCATGGGTTCAGGGGCTGGCACAGCATGTGATACTGGGGATCAGACTTGGGTCCTTGCACTTGCCAAACAGGCACTTAGACCACTGAGCTATCTCTCTAGTCCAAGGATACCTTTTTTAATCTTAGTAATTAGAAATTTTGAAGATAGAATTTTGGAGGCACAATTAGAGATTGGGGGAAGATGAAACTTTATCATTAAAGTTCCTGATGGATTCTAAAAGCACCTAGAGGATTTCACCCATCATACTTTTGTTTATCTATAGGGTTCTAGTAGTGCAAATAAAAACTATCTTGTATACTTTCCTGGGATATTAGGAAAGAGGATGGAACCTAAAATCTTGTCCACTCAGTTTTAGAAAATTTTTTTCCAATCTTGGTACACAGTCACCAGCAATAGAATACAGAATCCAGGGCAGTGATAGTGAACTTGGAGAGACAAGCGCCAAACAACATCGAGTCCACTTTTGTATCCTGAAGCACCAACACTGCAGAGAAACCTGAATAATGAGTTTTAGGTTAGAAAAACAGCTCGTATATCGACATCTTTTGTCTTAAAAATACAGTAATAGGCATGCCATGCGTAGGTAGGTTCACCGCTGGGCCAAGGGATTCAGCAGAAGCCTAAGTAGGTCTTCCTAGTTCAAAATAATTTCAGGGTTATTGAAGAGTTAAAAGGATAGTATGAAAAATTCTTTAAAACCCTTTACCAGTTTTTTCCAACATACCACTTTGTCTTTATTTACCCTTTCCTAGGATATGCCTGTTTCATGTTTTAGAATGTTTTGGAGTTATTGGTAATAGAATTGCTGGTAGAACGATCAACAGAGTTGTTGATAATAGCTTGTTATATATTGTGTCTTTTCATTCTTCCTATTTGTGCTGAGAATCAACTTTTTACCTTATCTTGTTTCTTGAAGTTGTTTTTGCTTTTTTTTCTTTGTTATTTTTCCTTTTTATCTTTATCTCTTTCCTTTTTAAAACTTTATTTTTTTTTCTTTATTTTTTAAGTAATTTTGTTACTTTTAATAAGAAATAAGACAGTTTCAAAACACGCTAGTAGGGCAGCCACAACAATTAATACAATGCATATTGTTGTCTTCATAATTTGCACAACAGCTTGTTAAGTTTTAGCCCATGTTTTCTAGCATAATCCCTTAAGGTTATACTTTTCCCTTAAGTACCACTTAGACTACATTGTACAAGTTTGAGGTGCGTCTGATTTTCATGGTTCATGTCTAAGATAGTATTACCTATCTATTTATTTATTTAAAGACAGAGCTCTTACTTTGCAGTACAGACTGGGCCTAAACTCACTGTGTACCCCACACTGGCCTTGAACTCACAATGATCTACCTGCCCTCAGCCTTCTGAGTGCTAGAATCACAGGCCTGCACCACCATGCCTGGCAAGAATTTCACTCACTCATTCATTCATTTATTTATTTATTGCGGTACCAGGGATTGAACTCAGTACCTTGTGCCTGCCAGGCAAGCACTTATCTCCCTGGCCCTTAAAATTTTAATATTTGCTTTAAAAAGCAATACTTTGATTCTCAAAGTAACTTCAGATATTGAAGACTTAGTGGCTGGGAAGATAGCTCCGTGGCATAAGGGCCTGCCTGGCAAGTGCAAGGTCATGAGTTCAAACCCTGGTCCTGAAACAAAACAAAACAAACAAAAGATATTGAAGACTTAATTTTACTTACAATGTGTTGATTGCATTATTTTTATTTGATTGCACTGTTGTTGATGAATATGATCTGAGAGTAATCATTGACTGAAAGTTGTTTTTTTAAATTGTCTTTTAAATGGTCTGTGCCTCTTTTTTTTTTTTTTTTTTAATTTTATTTATTTATTTATTTGTTTGCTTGTTGTGTTTGTTTGTTTATTTATTCATTTTGTGGCTGGCTCAGCCTGCCCTGGTGGTGGTGCTGGCGTAGCATGTGGTGCCGGGGATCTAACTGCAGTCCCCGCAGTTGCCTGAGCCCTCCTAAGCAGGCGCTTTAGACCACTGAACCATCTCGCCGGCCCCTGTTCTGTGCCTCTTGAGGTCTTTTTTGACTTTTGGCACACAGAGTTTCATCACAGTCATTTTTTCTCCATTTTAACACATTAAATCACATTAGATTTAAGTGGGATTATTTCAGTGTTTATGTATACTATCATCAGTAAGAGTATAGTAACTAGTGGATTAAAACAAAATTAAATACTATAAGCCGGGCGTGGTGGTGCCTACTTGTAATCCCAGCACTTGGGAGGCTGAAGCAGGAGGATCAGTGAGTTCAAGACCAGCCTGGGCTACAAATACTATAGAACCTATTTCTTTGTTTTGATTTGTATAGTTTGGATTGATTTCTAGGGGCTTCTTACTTGCTACCACGCAAGCAGCTCTACCCCTGCATTTTTTTTTTAACTCCTGCATTTTCTTGAGAGCCTTTAAGTCCATCATGCCGGCCTTACCCTGGTGACGCTTCTGCCTTCCCCTCCCAGGTAGCTGAGGTGACGGGTGTGCACCTAGCTGGAACTATTTCTATGTATTTATCATGCAGTTATTTCCTTTGTATGTTAATGGGATAGCTTAAACCATTCTTTCTGTTTTAGTCCCAGAAATCCTGGATAGAAAGCACTTTGACCAAGAGGGAGTGTGTATACATCATTCCAAGTTCCAAGGACCCTCACAGGTATGTGTTCCTTTGTTTCTTTATAGGTCTTCCAGAAATTTAAATGTGAATTACATTGCTGCCTATTAATTAAAAACAAAAATGATTAAATTATTTGTTACTGTTAATTGGTGTGCTGGGAAAGGGAAAAGGAGGCAGTGTTATAAGGTAGAGTACTGGATTTTGGCATTTTCAGTGACCTTTACACCATAAAAGTTCTTCCTCCAAGTGTTCCCCATGTGTGAATAGAGATTGTGCTCACATGTGTTAGAGAGAGATGATTGTTCAGGCTCTCTTTTTAAAAACATAATCACCTGTCTTGAGAATTTAAAAACATCTGTGTATCTTTTTGTTTTGGGGATGTCTATTGAATACACAGCATTGGCTCACATTAGCGAGTCAGTATGAACCTAATAACAGTCCCTTTGTTTTTCTCGTTTCTGTCCCAGGCATCAAGTCCTGGGCCTGCCTAGTGTATAGGCAAGTGCTTCCTTGCTGAGCCTCAGCACAGCGTCCTCATGGTCCTTCCTTTAGTTGCCAGTATGTGGTATATGACTCTCCATTTCCTAGAAAACTTGTCACCAGAGATAAAATCCTGTCATGATGGATCTCTCTCTCTCTTTTTTCCTTTAAAATAGCTTTTATATTGGGGGAAAAGTTAGAATTTTAAGGAAAGTATACACATTGAGATATTTGCTTAAATATTTAAAGAAAAATTACCAAAATATTTTTTCCTGAATACTAAAAGATAAACCCTTAATACAAATCAGATAGTATATATATTTCCTAGCCATATAATAAAGCACCCATAAGTACATAAAGGCAATAATTGGCAGACATTTACAGGATTTCTGGATCTTGTTGTCTTTCTAATTTTCTGCCAAACCTTGTTCCCTGTCAGATTACCTTACTGTAAATTTTAGTTTTGTTAGGTTCATTACTCTTACCAAAACCTCTTTTAAGTTACAGCACCTCTCACTATTCTTATTTATAGTGAATACCAGTAAAAGTTTGTTGAAAAGAATTTCCAAAGTAGGGACCAGCCAGATAGCTCAGCAGGCTAAAGTGCCAATTAGACACAACGCATCGGCCAGGGCTTGATCCTGGGCATGCCATGCGTGTGTGGTGCGTGCCTGCAATCCCAGAGCTTGGGAGGCTGAAAACAGGAATCACTACAGGTCCGATGGATGAAGTGAGATCTGTAGACTCTGTACTAATACAAAAAAAAAAAGGATTTCCAAAATGGACATGGCCTTTTGTCACATAAGCTTGCCATTTGGTTTAAGCATTTCTATTTTGATATTTCCTCAGTGCATTGCTTTTGTTTTAAAATATTGCTGCGTTCTGTGCGTGAAATGCATCTGGCTTTAAACAAGCTATTAGTAAATGTATCGCACTTGGGAGGCTGTTTTCAGCCTGGGATTTCAGCCAAGCACTGGAATTGCAGGCGTGCGCCACCATACCCAGTATCAGTCTCTGTCTTAGTGTGCCCCTGGGGGCAGGGCTGGCACGGAAGTAAATGTGTTTTTTGTATTACAGATATTTTGAAAAAAAGGTAGTTAATATTTGATTAGTGTATATACCACAACTTAAATATCTATTCTGTTACTAGACATTTGAGTTGTTTTCAGGTTTAAACCTGTACAGATTAAGACTAGGCCATTATGAATATTTTTGTAGATAAAATTTTTTTAAATGTAAGCCTTCCCTCATTTATGTAATGTCAGCAACAGTATACATTATCACTAGTAGTGAATAAGAATGCTTACTTGACTGAATATTGGCTTGTGTAACATGTTCCATCACCTCAAGAAAAGGTGAAGTAGAAAATACACAACACACACACACACACACACACACACACACACACACAAATCCCTTTTTAGCCCAGGTCTCTCTGTGTTGTCCAGAATAGCCTTGAACTCTTGGACTCCAGTAATCTTCTGACTCAGCCTTTCAAGTGGTTGAACCACTTGCTGTTCTACCAGGGTCTTAGCTTTATTTTTAATGTCTTTTTGAGACAGGGTCTCACTGTGCAGTTCAGGCTGGCCTTGAGCTCACTTTTTGCAGCCCAGCCTGGTCTTGAGCTCACACCAATCCTCCTGCCTCAGCCTCCCAAGTGCTTAACTTTATTTTTAATTACAATAATTGTCATTTTAGGGTTAGAGTTTCATACACACACACTTTTTAAAATTGAAAATTGAATTAGAGCTGTTTACACTGAGCTACATTTACAATTCTTGTACGTTTGAAACAGGGTCTTGGTAAATTTGCTAAATTGTCCAAGTTGAGCTTGAATATATAATCTTTGTGCCTCAGCTTCCCAGAGTGGTGGGATTACAGGTGTACACCACTCTCCCAGCGTAGAGTGTGGTTGATTACTACTGATCTTTTTGGTATCGGGAACCAGACAAACGGTTTAGGCAGGCAGTGTGCTGCTAAGCTGTATATCCCCAGCCTGATATTTTGTATTTTGAACATGCCCAGTAGTGTGAAGTAAGTTTTGTGTTTTTTTTTTTGTTTTAAAACTCTTCAGAGATTATTAGATAAATTTAATGTCTTTTCATAGAATCAGTAGATTCAATGATGTCCTCAGGTTTACTAAAGACCTTATTATATCATCAGATCACATGGCTGTGTATGTTTTTTTTTTTTTTTTTTTTTTTTTTTTTTGTCTTTTTGAGACAGGGTCTTGCTATGCAGTTCAGGCTGGCCTTAAGCTCACTTTTGTAGCCCAGGCTGGTCTCGAACTCACAGCAGTCCTCCTGCCTCAGCTTCCTGAGTGTTGGGATTACAGGCATGTGCCACCACGCCCGGCTACATGGCTGTGTATGTTTAAGGGTGATATTAGAATCTAGATCTTAGTTCACCACATTACTTCTAAAGTAAATTACTTTTTTTCAGAGAAAGGTTTTTTTTTTATTTTAGGGAAGGGTCTGCAGGGTGTTCAGGGTCTCACTACTAGATCAGACTCATAATGATATGTCTGTTCACAGCCTCCCAAGAGCTGGGATTACAGGCACATGCCACCACATCCAGTCTCAATTGCCTGTCTCAGCACACCCAGGAGGCGGGGTAGAACCAGCATAGCAGGTCTGGGGATCAAACCCTGGCCCCTGAGTCTGCATGTAGGTGCTTTAATCTGCTGAGCTATTTGATTGGCCCTTGGTTTTGTGTTATTACAAGTAGATTGTATTGTTAGTAAAGCTATTTTGTATAATTTTTTTCACTTCATTTTGCAGTACAAATAATAAAAGTAGTTATCAGGTTTTAAATCTAAGGAAGTTATTAAATATCTTTAGCTGGAATCTTCCATACAAGACATAGTTTTCAAACAGCTAGTTACTTTCTATACTAGTTAGATTTTTTAAATTAATTTTATATAAATAATTTACTTGTTTCAACAGTATTGTAAATGAAAGTTTCCTTTTCATGTCTATGCTTTAGCTATAAATTCTCTTTACCAAAATAATATGGTATTGTCCATTCCTTGAGATATCTTTCAGAAGTAGATATGTCTTCGTGTGTCCAAGCAGATGCTTGTATATCCTCTTCCTCCCTTAAAATAGTACTGTTTTGCCCATTGTTCAGTTGTTTATGGTGGAGCTTACTAATTGGTTCTTTGTTGGTGCATGTTAGTTATATATCAGAATCATTTGTTTTAGTAATCTTTTACTAAGGAATATTATATTTTTAGGTTTTCTTTATATTTATATTAGAAGAAAATAGTGGAGCGTATTACCGTGTGCATGTATATACCTAAGATACGTTTTAGCTCCTGTGTTAGAACTAGAATTAGCATGTGAAGAGTCTGCATTTTGTTTTGATGAGTGTTATCAAGTTGCTGTCTATAGAGATATTATTTCACATTCCTACCAGCAGATAACAAAGCTTTCTTCACATTCTCATGAAGATGCTGTCTTAAAGTAGCTTTAAAAATCTCTGCTGCTCAAATCTTTTTTCATATGTATGTTAATGTGAACTGTCTGTTCATGTAATTTTCCTTTTTTATATTGGATTTTTAAAAATTGGGGAGGCTCTTTATGGATTTGGGGAATAACTTTGCAAATTTTTTTTTTTCTCAGTTTGATCTTAGACTTTACTACTGGCAGATTTTGCTACATGCAAATGTTGTTTTTAGGTGATTAAATGTTAGTTTTAATAATTTCTAGATTTTATGTTAACTAATTGTATGTATGTATGCATTTTATTATTTATTTATTTTTGGCTGGCTCGGGCTGCTTTAAGTGCAGGTCTGGTGGGGCATGTCGTGCTGGGGACTGAACCATAGTCCCTTACTCCTGACTGATTTTGCTCAAGAAGGCGCTTTAGACAACTGAGCTAACCCGCCAGCCTCCTCCTAATTGTATTTAAAATATGGAAACCTGAGTTTTAAATTTATTTGAATATGTATGTTAGGGCATATATCATCTTTGATATTGGCTAAAAAATTAAATATGTAATTATTCTTGGCTTCAAATTTTTGTGTCAATTTTGTATAGTTCAAAATTGTTTATGTAGTCTAACAAAATTTTTTGGATGTAATTTACCTGCTTTTCCGTATTTTATAGATGCCTTCCAGGATGTCAAATATGTCAGCAGCTTGTCAGGTATGTGTACTATAACTGTACTGCACAGAAATTGGTGAGTAAAACTAATTGTTAGAAACACTAGATACAGTGGGCTGAAACTCACATCCTATTACACATGAAGGATGCTTTACCTGGAGTTGAAGGAGCAGCTGTTGCCTTTTGAAATTCAAGTGAAGCGTTGAGTTCTAAAGTTGGGTGTGACAGAGGCGGAAGAAATGGGGGTTTTT
Source organism: Capromys pilorides (assembly GCA_004027915.1). Classification (NCBI taxonomy): domain Eukaryota; kingdom Metazoa; phylum Chordata; class Mammalia; order Rodentia; family Capromyidae; genus Capromys; species Capromys pilorides. Next base: position 3,029 of record PVKN010013688.1, on the reverse strand, counting down.
GACCAAGAGCACAGGTGTGGAGAGCCCTGACCTTTAAAAAACCATTGCAGTTTTCCTAAGAACCTAGCAAGTGGACAAGCTAAGCCAGAATTAGAGAAGCAGTTCATTTCAATGCTTTGTATGCCATGCCACATATTTTTACATTTACATTTTAAAATTTTAAATTATTTATTTATAGGGCCACCCAGATAGCTCAGCAGACTAAAGTGCCTACTTAGGTGCAGGGACCAGGGTTTGATCCTAAGTGTGATGTGCCAGCCCTGCCCCGGGAACATGCTGATATGGAGACTGAGGCTGGGCATGGTGGCACAGTGCTTCGGAGGCTGAAAACAGGAGGCTTACTACGAGTCTGATCTGTGTAGTGAGACCCTATAGACCTTGTACTAGATACATTAAAAGAAAAAAAAAAAACCCTTCGTTTAGTACAGGATCTTGTTGCACAGCTCACACTTACAGTGATCCTCCTGTCTCAGCCTCCCCAGCTCTGGGCCACCATACTTGTTTTCAGGGCCTGCACAGTGCCCAGGCTTCCAGGGCTGGGGCCTGCATTGTGTGTGGTACCAGGGATCACACTCAAGTCCTTGTGCTTGCCAGACAGGTGCTTAGACCACTGAGCTATCTCCCCAACCCTACTTTTACATTTTTACTAAAAAGAATTAGATAAGTGAGTGACATACTGGATTTTCTTTTTCATTTGTTTATTTATTTGTGGAACTGAGGAGCAAGTTTGGGACCTTGCAGTAGTCTGGCAGGCACTTATGGTGCTGAGCTGTCTCCCCAGCTAATTTTGTTTCTTTGTAAGAGCAGTTGGTATTTTTAGAATATTGGATTAGGAGGGGGAAAAAGACCAGTTCTGAAAGTTTTGGATTAATTGTGGCAAAAAATGAGAACCTGAATTAAGGTAGTTGCTGTGATGAAGAGAATTGGATATACTTGAAAGGATTCAGGAGATAAGTACACTAGAGTGTGAGGGAAAGGGAAGATTTGAGCATGAAACTCAGATTTTCTCTCTCAACAACTGATTGAATGGTAGTAATGCTCTGTCACTGAGGTCTGATCCAAAAGAGGAAGAAGTAGGGTGGGGTAGATAGCTCAGTAGAATAAGCGCTTGCCTGACAAGCGCAGAGTCCTGAGTTCGATCCCCAGAACCGCAAGAAAAAAAAAAGAATGAAAAAAGGAGGAAGAAATCTCTGATAGGTAAGCTACAAACAAAAGTGGATAGAATGAATTTATTTTTAGGTACATTGCTTTTCAAGCAATGCGAAAGCTAAAGAAAGCAAATGTGGCAGTGTTTGATTTGCCACGTGCTTGGTCTAGTCCCATTCATCCCTTCCTACAGTTGGGGAATTCATGTGGTGTCACTCCTTTAGGTAGAAGAGCTTCCTTTAATATCTCATTAAGTGTAGCTGTACTGGAAATGCAGTTCTGGAGTTTGATTCATCTGAAAATATTTTGCTTTCAGATTTAAAGAAAACTTGCATGGAATCTAGGCTTCTCAGTTGAGTTTTAAATTCCAGCATGTAAAGGACATCGCCATTTTATCTTCTCCCATGAAACCAGCTGTCGTCAGCATTGTTTTTCCCCCAGTATGAAATGGGACTATTTGGAAGGTTTTTTCCTTATACTTCTGCTTTTCAGCAGTGGTTCTCTTTGAACTTAACTCTCTTTACATAAATATCTTGTTCAAATTTTTCACCAGTTGGGAAGATTTCAGCCGTTGTTCTTCAAGTATTTCACTACCCGAGTTCTCTTAGCTCCCCCTGGGCCTTCAGTCACATGTGTGTTAAGAGTATTCGATATTTCTGCAGGTCATTGTGGCCAGGCCTTCCTGCCTGCCTACCTTCCTGCCTACTTGCCTGCTTGCTTCCTGCTGACCTTGTTTATCAGTTTGGTTATTGTCTATTGATCTTTAAATTCATTAATTCTTTTTTCTTTAATTGCCAATACATTATTTTGCCTATCCAGTGAACTTTACATTTGTCAGAATGCCCTGCTTATGTCCATATTTGGTCTGTTCTTAATCCTTCAACATAATTTATAATACCTATTACAGTGTTTTGTTTTGTTTTATTCCAATATCTGCATTATTTAGAATTCATTTCTCTTGACACTGGGTCATATTGTTTTCTTTTTTTGGTGACTTTTTGAGACAGAGCCCCACTGCAGTTCAGGCTGGTCTTGAGCTCACTTTGTAGCCCAGGCTAGTGTCAGACTTGCAATGATCCTCCTACCTCAGCCTCCCAAGGGCTAGGATGACAGGTGTGCACCACCGTGCCCAACCTTGCTTTTCCATATATGGGGTAATTTTTTAAAATTATGAATGATCTACTGTGTAAGTCTAGATTCTGTCATCTCCTCTAAAGTATTCAGTTTTGATCTAACTGGTGGTTAAATTGTTGACAGATTCATTTGTCCTGTGGATATGATTTTCTTTTTTGTTGGGGTAATTCTGTTTTACATGAACTTTGTCCTAAATTGTGGACCTTATTTTGAAGATATAGCCTTCTTGGAGGTTTCAGCTAAATAAATGCTCAAAGTATTCAGTAGTGTCTTTCATTGTAAACAAAACTGTAGTGAGTCCCAGACTTTGTGAACAAGTGCTGAGGCCCACAATAGGTGATTTCTGCAGGCATCACAAAATCTTACCTGACGTATATTCACTAGGGGCCTATGGAGAACCCTTTAGTGTGTTTCTTTTGTCCTCTGGAGTTCTCTTCCCTGATGCCCTGCTGCAAGTTTCAGTATTTCTGTTCTCTGTCTCATTGCCGTAGCACCTGTGTGTAGTGGCTGAGGACTCCCCCAGGCTGTGTGGTCCTGGGGTTTACATGATATGTGTATACCATTAACCTCACTACAAGAGCAGTAGCTCTTGCTGCTGCTTAAGCGATGCCCAAAAGCAGCTATCTTATGTATTTTGTCCACTGTTGTGTCAGGAGTCTTCAACACTATTTATAGATGCAACAATGGCTAGAGTGACTCATAGGACAGAGCTAGTCATGCTGCTCATTGGAAAGATCTAGTAAGTATTA
>PVKN010013687.1:0-19729 GCA_004027915.1 Capromys pilorides | reverse complement strand
TTTCCTCGACAGGCTCTGTCCCATCAGACACAGTTAGGACTTCCTTTGTCCTGAGCCATCGATAGTCATTCAGAGCCTTTTACCTCTTTCATGAGCTGTTTCTTCATGGAAGTCACATTTAGTATATATTTTGGTTAGATCCCCACCCACCTCTTCCTTTGGGAGCATCACTTGAGTGAAGTTAGCTGAGCCAACATTTCTCAGCCCCAGCCACATATTAGAGTCATCTGCAAACACTAAGAAATGCTCATCTCAGTCTTGATCGCTGAGTAAGTTAACGACAATCTCCAAAGTAGAGAAGAAATATCACAAGCTTTAAAAGTGTCCATGCAATTACAGCACACAGGCCTGCTAGCAAAGAGCCACCTGCTTTGATGGCATCTTCTGAATAACATAGCATGGAAATGTCACCGAATCAGTGGGCCCAGTGGCAGGCCTTGGTGTTCCATTGGCTGCACACAGGGCTTTGGGCAACTAACTTCCTCTTGAAAGATTAGGGAGCCAAAGTAAGAGACCCAGGGGGCCTTTTTCTACAGCCCTAGTCTGTGAGCGAATGGAACTTCTCATCCACTTACAGACCCTTCCTCTCCTAACTGTACACATCTGCAGTGGGGCATCTCTGTCACCAGCTCCCTCCCATGCCTCCACAACAATGGGTCCTATGGGAGAGAAGGCCTTGTTCATCCCAGTGTGACTCTCCCCACAGCATTGAAATGGAAACAACTGTCCATCAACACTCTCAATAGCTAATAACAAATACTTCCCAAGGGTGGCTGTGTTTTCCCTCTCCTGCTTGCCATCTTGGCATGCGGGGCCCTGCAGCACCCTTGAGACCACTAAACAATTCTTAGCCTTCCTGTTCTTTACATGCCAAAGATCTGCTTCCCCCAGCTCCATACTGTGGAGTTCACACATCGCTTCCCCTCTCTTCTTAACCCCTGTGTGTGTTACACAGTGGTCATGCCCTGCCGGAGGCCCTGGCTCTTCATCCTCCACCCATACTTGGACCAATCTTCACAAACTTCTTTTCTCAGGCTGCCTCTAGGTAGCAACAAACCCCACTCTTACCCAACTCCCAGGGGCCTCTTACATGTTTGAATGTCCAAATACAACTTGTCAGGATTGTCCCATGCCAATTCCCTGTGAGTCTTCCCTTCATCCCGACGTCTCCAGGCACTGCTGACTCAGGGAAGGTTCCCACACCTGCTTCTGAAAGCACACTTTACCCCAGGGTCTGAAAAGATGGGGGACAGCATGGTTGAGCCTTCTAGTCCCAGGGCTAAATCATCTATACTAAACAGCGGTGTCTCTCGGCATTCCACTGCTGTGACAAGATACCCCAAACAGTCAACTTGTGAAGAAGGGTTATTTGGCTCATGATTCCTGGAGTTTCAGCCCATAAGGAATTGGCCCCGTCACACTGAACCTGTGGTGAAACAATGAATGCATTGCGACAGATGCACATGGTGGGGGAGGCCTGCTCACCTCATAGTGGCCAGGAGGCAGAGAGGAGGAAGGATGAGGGCCTCAGAATCTGTTCCAAGGAAGAACCCCCAATGAGACAACTTTCTTCCTAGGCTCTGCCTTCTAAAAGTTACACCTCCTCCTGGGCACTGTAGGGGTTGGGGGTCAAGACCCCCCTACATGAGCCTTTGGGGGACAATCAAGATCCAAGCCATAGCAGAATCCATTCAGGTTCTCCCTCCAGAGCTTGTGGACACCAGGGTTCCCTGGATAGCTCTGAACTTAGGGAGACTACCACCATCCTGCACATCCTGGGCCAGCTCCTCAAACCTGGCTGTTGCATCTAAAAGAACAGCGGAACTGTGAGTACGGCCCTCAGTTGTGAGTATGGCCCTCAGCGCTGACCCACACCCCTCAGAATGGGAGGAGAGGGAGAAGAGTGATGCTTCCAGAGTGCAGCCAGTGAGGCCTTATTTCTATGACCTGAGTGAAAGTGTTGCCATCATTCCTGGTGAGACTCAGACAAATACTAGCCTGAGCAGGCTACTTACTGAGCAGGATCTCTTACTTTCCATAGAGATCCAAAAAGGAAGATGAGGGGGTCAGGCCCTCGCTCACAATCTAGGCCCAGGCTCAGCTCCTTCTGCCCACAGCCCTTCACCAGAGCCAGGGGCTTGGATTCACATCTCATTTACCTTTCCACTAAGTCTGCCAGTTTGGAACAGCGATTTTACATCTTTAGGCATCAGTTTTGCTTTCTCTAAAGTGATTTTAATAATGTCTACCTCATGGGGTTGTGAGAAATCACTGAAAAACATAAGTAAAACACTTATTGATTTTATTTAACTTGACTCATGTCCAAAGTTTTCCTGTTAATTCTCTATTGACTCAAAATAGAAATCCAAGTTCCCAAGGGGGCCACATCACACTTATCGTTATATCTGCAGCACCTAGGACAGGCGAACACTTGGCAGGCCCTCAGTGCATATTTGTAGAGTGACTGAAATTGAATTAATCAGGGTCAGGGTAAGATTCCACAGCAACTTAACCTTCAATAGTAGAGATGTGACCAGCTAAGACATCTATGGCCTAAGGCAGAAGATAGATATGGTAAAAACTTGAGACATAATGAAACTATAATCTGTCAAAATATTGTACATGTTGTCTTCAAGTCCAGAGTTTAAATCAATCAAGAATTTATTTAAATACATTAAAGTTGGAACGCTAACACATGCACAACTTCTTGCATTATGATATGATTCCACTGAGATTTTTTTGTAGATGGTAAGGTCAATTGGATTGCATGAAGGATATGGTTGGGACGTGATATATCCCAAGAAAGGTTTGCTGTGTTGAAAGCTTGATTGCTGGTAGGATTTGTGGAGATGAATGGCTCATGAAGGCTCTCAGGCCATCACTAATCTATTGATGAGATCATCATTGGATTACTTTATTGGGAAGCAATAGTTGAAGGGAACAAGGACTATATCTGAACCCCAGCTTCTTCCTCCCTGCCTCTTTTGAGCTTTCTCCCCACTTCCCAGCTACCACAAAGAGTGTATTTTTGCTTTACCACATCCTGCCTCTATGATGTTCTGCCTCACATCAGGTCCACACAATGGAAAGAGCTGGACTGAACCCTCAGGTGCTGTGGTCCACAATAAACCCCTGCTCCTTGAAGGCATTATCCTCAGGTGCTTTGTAATAGCAACCAAAACCTGATGAACACAGCCAAGGAAGTGGGGAAGCAGTATTTCTGGAAGTGCCTTTGAGAGCTTCTCTTCCACCTCTCCTCTTCTCAGTTGTGATGCACACCTCTTCTGCCTTTGGACATGGGAACTCAAGACTCCTCCAGCTTGCACACTTCAGGACTCTCAGCAGCTTCCCAAGATGGTGAGTCTGAGAATTGCAACACTGGCTTTCCTCCTTCTGAAGCCTTCAGCCTTAGACTGAGACACACTCACACTGTCCCAGTTTCCAGCCTGAAGATGGTCCAGTGTGGAATTTCTCAGCCTCCATAATCACATGCAACAATCCCACTGGTGAACACCCTCTCCCATGCTGTATCTACAACTCTACCTCCGGAGGACCCTAGCACATATGGTGACCCTTCTAATGCAAATCTGCTCACTTCATCTTAAGATGCCTCATTCTGTTCACGTGACTTAGGGCTACTGTGCTCACCTAAGCCCTGCCTGCCTCTCTCTTCTTACATCTATTTTTCTTTTTCCTTCTAGGTACGGCATCCTTACAACTGCTTATTTAAATGCCTGTCTTTCCATTTAATCTAAAAACTCTATGTGGGCAAGAATTAGTTCATCTTACTTGTACTACTAGTGATTGTAAGGATACCAGATATAGATAAAGAACTCAGTGAGTACTTTTTAAATAAATGGACCAGTTTATATGAAGAATAACTTACTATCACTTGGAAAGAATGCGCCAGCAGATATAGAAGGTATGGAACCCAAATTCTGGTTTAAACTCTTAGCATTTTCTACATGGTAGATGGAGAGACCTCACTCGGGTTACTATAATTATTGGCTTCTTCAGTGTCCAAAGTGCAATCGCGTACCACATAATGTTTGACAGATTGGTAGGTCACATATATGACAATGGTCCCATTAGATTACATTCCCTTGTTATAACCTGGATGTCTTATTTTCTGTAACTACACTCACTGATGGTTATTCAAAGACAAAAGCACCTACTCAGCACATTTCTCAAAACATATAACCATTGTTAAGAGATGCATAACTGTAATTAGGTTTGAAATATCTCATCATATTGGTGGAAAATCTGAATAGGCATCCGAATTTCCAGAAGGTTATTTCAGGTTCTACTGTTGGTTCCTGAATACAAATGTCCTAGAAGCCAGCCCTGTTCATCTGGATCATTGGCCTCTAGAGTTTCCAATGCAATGAAAGTCATTCCACTTTCTCTTGCACAAAGCATTTTGAGAATACATAGCAGATCGATGGTGTCTACCAATTCCTGTAACCAGGACAGGAATTTGGCTGCACTGGAGCTGCCCCTTCTTGGACTTTTTTTTTTTTTTTTTTGCCTTCCTCACCTTACCCTTTTTACCAGTATCACCAGCAGAAGACTTTTTGGCTTCAGGTTTCTTCTCTTTAGTGTCTAGCTTCTCAGTTTTTCACCCACCATCTTTCAGGATGAGAAAGAGTACTAAGCTGGTAAATCAAAGGTTGAGAAGAAAAATAAGGAGAAAGTTCTGCTATGATCACAAAACCAGTCATTGGGGACAAGAATGGAGGTACCCAGGTGGTTAGGCTTTGCAAAATGTCTAGATACTGCCCTACTGAAGATGTGCCCAGAAAGCTCTTGAGCCATGGCAAGAAACTCTTTAGTCAGCACATGAGGAAACTTCAAGCTAGCATCACTCCTGGCACCATCTTGATAATCCTCTCTGGGAGTCACAGAGTTAAGAGAGTGGTTTTCCTGAAGCAGTGGGCCAGTGGCTTTCTACTTGTGACTGGGCCTTTTAGCTTTAATCATGTTCCTCTGTAAAGAACACACCGTAAATTTGTCATTGCCACCTCTACAAAAATTGATATCAGCAAAGTGAAACTCCCCAAGCACCTCACCAATGCTTACTTCAAGAACAAGAAGCTGCGGACACCAGGAAGGACACCTGCGGACACCCAGACACCAGGAGGGCAAGATCTTTGACACTGAGAAAGAGAGGTTTCCAGATTTCAGAAAAGCGCAAGGTAGATCAGAAAGTTGTGGACTCAGAATTTAGCAAAACTCAAAGCTGTTCCTCAGCTCTGGGGCTACCTGTGATCTGTTTTTGCTCTGATAAATGTAATTTATTCTCATAAATTAGTGTTCTAAATCTCTAACTAAGAACCTAATTAAATAACTGACACATTGAAAAAAAGTCATTCCACGACTAAGCACTGAGGAACAGGGCACAGCAAAATGCCTTTCCATTTCCTATCCCTCTGGTCTGTTTTCTTTTCCAGCCAACAAATGTGTGTTCATTTCTGACTGCAGAAACAGCATTCTAATTTCTGAAGATCACAAGGGAAAAAACCCAAGACTGACACTTGGGGACATGGAAAAGATTGTGTTGATTGAATTGTTTTATTTTTATAAGTATATTCTTTTAAAAAATAAATTAGTATTTTGTCTTTTAAGGATGCTAACTTGTGGTCAATCTTTCCATCACCCTTGTACTCCTGTGGCTTTCTCCAGAGTACTTGTCATTTAAAATGCCATAAACATTTTCTTAAGTTTGTCACAAAATCCATCCTCTTAACAACAATATGCGTTACTTGAACACAGTGATAATTTTATCTGTTGTTCAGTTATATCCCAAGCCCCTACTGGCAAATAGTAGATATTGGGTAGCTATTTGCTGAATAAATGAGTCAGCTCATGTGACTACCACAGCCTTCTAAGTAGGTAGTTGAATCACCATTATGTAAAGAGAAAAAGACAGTTTAAACATGTTTATTTCTTGAGCTTATCCTCCAATGCAGATGTGGTTTACTCTAATTCAACCAAGATTTTAAGTCAAACCAAACTAATACAGACCCTGAATGAAGTGTCTATCAGTGAACTGACCACAGCATTTATCAGTGAATGCAGGACACTTCTAGGTGCCTACTCATATAAAACCAAGGAGCTGTTATAAGATTAAGTATCCCCATGGAGAAATACGCAGACAGACAAGGAGGAGTGGCTCATAGTTAGTATCAAATGTTGTCTATTATTGACAAAAGGTGCTAGAAGAATTTTTAAAAAATGGATTATAAGGCCATGGAAGAACTTTGGAAGGAGGCAGCCCAGGAGGTAACAAGTTCTTGGAAACTAGGTAGAAGTAAGAATTCCATGCAACCAGCATGAAACTAGATATATTTTTTTCTGAGTTGGAATAGTTTCTGATTCAGAAGTTCAGTCTTTTAGACCTATAGTTTACCAAGGATGGGAATCAATTATTCCATAAACACATACAGAGCACTGAATTTCAAGGTTCTATCCCATACTGGATATGCAAAAACAGAATAGTCTAGGGCCAGGTAGAGGATATAGACCTGTGAGCCTATAATTCGGAACAGATATAGAGGGTTGCGGAGATAGCTCAGTAGAACTATGTTGCCCAGCAAGCACAAGGTCCTGAGTTCAATTACCAGCACCACAAAAAAAAAGAAAAAGAAAAAGAGAACAGGTATAGAAAGATCAAAGTGCATGCACAGGGCATCCTAGACCACTGACCTAATGCTTTCATGATACTCATTTGCTTTTTTTGATTTGATTTAGCATTTGACTTTTTCACTTACTGGTGAGTTTATATTTTCAATAATAATACATGTTCAAATATTCTGTGAGTAAAAACTGAATAAACAAATGAAGCCATGAGTAGGTATTTTTTTTTCAGGAAAATAAAAGAACAAATCAAGCACATGTCAGCTGACTTTGAGCTTCACAAGGCAGTCACAGGGACAGATTATTGTTCCTACAGAGGAAGAACGGAGGTTCAGAGAGCTGTAGGAATGGCCATACAAGTGCACACCGTCTCCATGACTCGAGAATCCTACCCTGGTGCACAAAGAATACGCATTTAGTAGACACCACAATTATAATTTAGATTTTCATCTGCTCCATGGATCAGTGGTCCTTTCTCATGATGCTGGGCAGCAACACAAAGCTGCAGCTCCCAGTAGGCCACACAGTCACAACAGCAGGCATCGAGGGCTCTGTCCTGAACCACGTCGCTAAGCGGCAGTGTGCATCAGTTGAGCGTATTGAATGAACTTGAGACTTGTGGTGTTTTCAGTATATCCTGGGTTTACCTCAGCGTAACCCCAACCTAAGGCAAGGAGCACCTTTACTGGGACCGGGCTGTCCACTAACTCTTCTAGGCTACCTACAGTGTAGCAAATCTTCAGGCAGCTTTGGAGAAGGCTTAAGGGCATCTGTGTTTTATTGACCATGCAACCGATAATAATTTTGTCAAATTAAAAACAGTTTTAATTCCAGATAAGGAATTCCAAGGAAATAAAATTGTATTGTCCCATTTCCTGTTGCTGAAACAAAATTCCTAATGTTCAAACTTAAAGGAGAGGTTCCTTTGAATGCATGGTCTCAGTCTCAGTGGGTTCAGCACATGCCTGGCTCAGTACAAACCAGAAACGGGATGGCAGAGGAAAGCAGATCATGCCTTAGTGGCCCGGAAGCAGAGAGAAGTGACAAGCGGGGGGAAGAGACTGTCCTCCATCTTCATTACTTTTCTTATTGCTGAGACAAAATACTCAACACCCACAAGTGAAAGGGGGAAAGATTTACTATTATAGGGGTTTCTAGAGGTTTCGGTCACTCACTGGCTGGGTGCGAGGCAGTGTGACATCAGAAAGGGGAAATAGTCACAGCAGGCAGAAAGCATCAAAACAAGCAAGGATATTTAACAGCCTCTTTCTGCCCCCTTTGCTGTTACCCAGGCTACTCAGGGCAGGTAGCACTCACACCCTTCATCTCAGTGCCCTTGAGCCTAGCACTGTACCATGAATCAATCCCAGGATCACATGCTCTAGAGCCAGCCACCTCTGAGAAAGCCCCACCTAGGACTGCCTGAGGCTTTAGAGGGAGATTTAAACACAAGCCATAAACACACCCTTCCAGGTCTCACACCCAGTGATAGACCTCTTTCACCCAGGCCCCCGCTCCCAACAACAAGTGTGTCTAGGAACTCCTCAGGAAATTCCTCCACTGTTGAACATAGTCTTCTCAGGATCAGAAAACCTTCAAGAAGTCCCACCTATGAACACATGAGGTTTTGGAGGGACATTTTAGATCTAAATCATAATGCAGAAGGAAAATGAATGTGGACTACTTCTTCAAGAACCTTCCCAGGGGAGAGTTCTTGATTCGACCCACGCCCTAGTCGTGTTCTCACTGGGCACCATGGTCAGGTCAGCATGGGCTCCTCTGGTTTCCCCACTCTTGTTCAACTCTGCCAGGGTCAGGTCCTGGAAGCAGGCCAGAGTCTAAATTTATTGAATGGCTTTATTTCAACAACTCGTAATTATTATGTGTTTGTTTCATAAAATTTTCTTGCTTTCATTCCAGCAAAAGCATTAATTATATTCCCTAATCAAGATTGTCACAGAATGCACTCTATTGGCAAAATACCAAAGAAGACAACTTTCACTGATTCAGTGTTAAGGTTTCTGACAGTTTTTATTTAGTTTAAATCTGGAGAATCTTCACTTTGCTAAGATCGTATCCCTCAGAATTGCCACTGAAGCTTTTAATGTGAGGTTTATATTTGGAAATGACCCATCTTTGTCACGGACCCACTTTTATACACTGGAAGAGGAATGCATGCAATAAATACTGATCATATTTGTATGTAAAAGCTTGTATTTTGAAGTTTAAAATATTTGCATTTGGTTGTACAAATCACCATCTCTGATAGTTATTTCCAGTGTTTCTAAAGCAGGTCCTGAATCCATAAAGAATATTTTCACTCTTTCACATTTTAACACAGAGACTCATGAGAAAAACTGAAAATATGAGTGTGCTGTTCAATTTTGTTCCAACCTCTCTTGGCATGATGCTATTCCTTTACTTACAATGAAAGGAACATTAGGTTATTGCAGGTGTAGTTTGGACACTATTTGCATGTGAATATTCTATAAGCCTGGCAACTATTTTTGTTCCTTTATTTCAATGACCTTATACGTTACTGGAATGCCACTGTATGGGCTATGATATATGCAGTTCTTTCAAGTCTTTAAGATCTTAAAAAATACATTCAATGTAAGACTTGACAAAGACCATAAGTGGAGGAAAAGTACTCAGAGTCAAACAGAAACATTCTCAGCCTCGTGAAATTCAGGGCTCTATTATATTATAAGGTAGTTTTTTGTTTTGTTTTGAGTCAAATAAGAAACTACAAGTTCTGAGAGCCCCAGCTTCACAGGAAAACAAGGACAGAAGCCAGATCTGGATGCAGGTGTTACATCTTCTTGAAAACTTAGCAGAAGCAGCCAAGAATAACAAAGGACCAGGGCCTAGGGGGCTTCCAGTTTTCACCCACTAGCTGCAATCACCCAAGTTTCCTGACCCCTGACCAAATCTTTTTGTTAGTTTGCCTGCTTTAAAAGTAGGAGTGTGAAGGACAAGCCCTGGTGTGGGACCAGACACTCCAGGGTTTGGTTTTGTGTCTACCTTTGGTCTGATTCTGTGCCTCAGTTTCCTAGCATGAAAAGTGGGCATAGTAGTTGCTCTTCTGCCTGCCTTATAGGCAAGCATGGCACATTGGACATGCATGTCCTTGAAAAGACAAATGTCATTTTGCAAAAATGTGTTAATTATGCATACAAATTTAATACTGTGTATATGTGTTCATTTCAAAATATTTCTGCTTTTCCATGTGCATTATGTGAAGCATCTTTTACTTTTTAAATTTTTCAAAGAGAATAAAAAATAGTAAAGAAACAAAAGACAAAAAGAAACTCACCCATTAGAACTGACATAGAATTTCACAAAAAAGAAACTGATAGGAATTTAACAATGGTTGTGATGCTGCATATTGTTGTCTTCAAAGTAGTTTTTCAGATTACCAGATATAAGCATGCAAAATTGCTACAAAGGGCCGGCCACATAGCTCAGTGGATTAAAACATCTGTAAGCAGGCACAGGGGCCAGGAGTTCAATCCTCAGGCCTGCCTTGACAACCCCACCCCTGGGGCATGCTGATACAGCAATTGAGACTCGGCATAGTGGTGTGCACCTTTAATCCCAGCTCTTGGGAGGCTGTACACAGGTAGATCACTGTGAGTCTGATCTAGTAGTGAGACCCTGCCCTAAAAAAATAAAAAAAAAATTGTTATTAAAAAGAAAACCAATTCAAGATAACTGTTACTTTCAACAGAGAAGCAGAGATCTGCATAACAATTATCCAAGCTATCCTGTGGATGCACATACATATTTTCCCTTCCTTCTTTCTTTTCTCTTTTCCCTCATAACAGTTGGTCCTACTCTTTGAATACTTTCTTTCTCTTTCACAGCAGCTACTGTATTTTTTGGATTTTATTTACTCTTTCAGGTTCTTACCCTAGGGAGACAATACAACATTTACACAGCAAGTCTGATTTATTTCACTTATAATTATTGTCTCTAGTTGCCTCAAGTTAATATTTTTTTATAGCTGAGTAGCACTTGTTTGTATAAAAGTACCAAATCTTTTTTTATCCATTCCTCAGTTGATTGTCATTTGGGTCATTTCCAAGAGTTAGCTATCGCAAATTGTGGGTGACATATATCACTGTGGTATAATGTTTTCAGTTCTTCTGGGAAAATACTCAGAAGGGGAATAGCTGAGTCAAAAGGCACCACTAATCCTACTTTTTTGAGGAATCTCCATACTCCTTTCAGTAATAGGCATCTGAGATGAATACACACTTCTCAAAGGAAGAAATACAAATGGCAGGTAAATATATGAAAAATGTTCAACATGCTTGATCATTCGAGAAACGCAAATTAAAACACCAAGATTCCATCTCACCTGAGAAAGAATGGTTAGCATCAAGAAGTCAGCCAATAACAAATGCTGGAGGGGCTGTGTGGGAAAAAGAAAAAGAACTCTTTACTGGTGTTGGGGGTGTAGACTGGCGCACTTTTACTTTTGATGTCTCTAGCTGAGCTCTCCAGGGCACCCCACCTTCACCTAGGGAATCCCTAGGAGAGAGACCTACTTTGAAGTTTGAAGACATCACCACAGATCCTGGAAACTGCCTCGGAGCCTAAAGCCCTTTCGCTCTAAGGACCTTCGCGGTTACTCTGCTCCCACTTCCCTTCTGGAGCTCTTTAAGATGACTACTGATCAGAGTTCCAGTTCAATTTGTAGGAGCACAGTCTCAGGAAAAGTGACTAAGTCCATTAAACAATTCTATGAGTGCGCACACACTGTGTCTGTGTATGTGTATGTGCGTGTGCACACACAGATGTGTGGGCTAAACAAGTTCCATTGAGTGAAAATTCTAGGGTTCTCAAAAACTATCCCTGATTGCAGTCACTTCACACACAGATAGACCTTCCTCAAATAGCAATTGGTTTTCATGAAATAAAACCTTTGAGTGGGTGTACAGTGACACAAATCTTGTTCAGCTTTCAATCTTTGGATACAGTAAAGTCCTTTCTTGTCACTTGGAGAAAATCATCTCCATCTGGGAGACCTTCACTGCCTCCAATGCAGGAGAAAGCAAGAAGGGGGTTGGGAGCCTCTGCCCTGTCCCCACCCTTTATCCCTCTTTCCATCTAAGAGGGGCTGTGCTGGCCCTCAGTCATTTTCCCAAGAAGATCTCTGCTTGTGTTCTCTGTGGCTTTTCCCTGAAGAATTTAGCAGGATATCAGCTGGGACAGAGGGGCACCCAAGGACTGAATCTTCTGAAGCCAGAAGCTGAAGTAAACCCTTTCCCCTTTAAATTGTGGGTGTCAGGTATTTTATCCAGCAATGAGAAAGCTCACTGATCTATGGGGGCTAGGGCAGTGATGGGAGACGTTTGAACAAGTAACCCTGCCTTCATCAGTTTGGTTGCTTTCTGAGCTCATGGAGAAAAATTAAGACCAGAAAAGAGATGCAGATTTTCTAAAGATAACTCCCTTATTTTATAGCATTAGGAGCATGCAAGAACAATCTAGGCTAAATGTTTTGGTGTTTGACCTGAAGATTCGCATTGCCTGTCAAGTTCCAGAAGGTGACCTCAGATTCATACCAGCTGGGTCTGAGATGCCACTTAACACTTTCTGGCCTTCCTGGGCATACTGCTATCTAAGGCAGCCTTCAGATCCATAGTGGTGGCATCAACATGTGACTTTCCTTGGTATCTTGTTTTCATTTCTATAACACTGGACTTCCTAAACATTGTCCCTCCCTAATTTGTCTGTCACCCTCCTAGTTCATGCCAATCTCTACACTGAACCTATTTTTCCACCTAGGTATAGATTTACTCTGTTCTTAACTAGTCTTGCAAAGCCCTAATTCACCCAGCCTAAGTAAGGTCACTTGTACCCTAAGTGGCCAAGAGTGACCAGGACACACTAGACCCACAGAATTCAACCCATTTTAGAGCATATTTTGAAGGCAACTACACAATCACATATCTAAGCTTTAGTACTCATTTTAAAGACGAAGAAGTAAGGCTCAGGATAAACAAATCTTCCCAGCAATTTGGCACTGGTGCTGGATCTGCTGTCAGGACTGGAGTCATGTAGTTCCTCAGAGAGTGGGTTACTTACCTCACTTGTTATCTAGCAGGGTCACCCCTTCCTGTCCTCTCCAGTTTCCTGTCTCTCCACATGATCACTTTCAGACATGCACCCTTCTGCCACTTCTCGCCACTAACGGAAGTCTGAAGAGGTCCCCACTAGATGTCCTGCTCTTGGACTTCAAGAAGTGTACGTGAAAGTGAAGTTGCTTTCTTCTCTCTTCCTTATCAGTTACCTAACTTTAAGTCTTTGTCATAGCAACAGGGAAACTGACAAAGACAGGGGCAAGGAGGAAGCAAAGCGAAAGATGGAATAAAGCATGCTCCTCAGCAGACGCATAGATAAGTAAATCATTTTGGGTTACCCAGGTGGGCCAGATGTGATGTCAGGCATCCACCAAGAGGAAGGGGGATGCAGCGGAGGAAGAAGAGTAAAAGACAGAGCTGAAGGTGGTGGGGCGTGGGGCGTGGGCATTAAACGTAGTAAGAGGAGCTCTCAGCAGAGAAATAGGAGCAGCTTCTAGAAGCCGGTAAAGGCAAGGCAACGACTGTCCTCTAGCAGGCCCAGACGTGGCACAGTCCTGCTGACACCGTGCTTTTGCCCAGTGAGGACCCATGCTGTATTTCTGACCTCCAGACCTGTAAGAAAATCAATCCAGGTTGTGTAAAGCTGCTACAGTTGTGGTAATTTGATACGCAGTAATCTGACACCGACATAGGCAGGCACAGAGCTCTCTAGTCATCCAAGTCTCTGCTCAAAGTCACCTGGGAGGAGAGAACTCACCTGCAGCACAGGAAAACCTGCCAACACTCTACTGGCCACCAGCCACCCCTTCCTGTCATTCTTCAGCCAACTCTCACCCCTGTCCTGTCACACATCTGCTCACTTCTTAGCTGCACTTGTCTTTCCCTTTTTTTATTTTATTTTATTTTATTTTTTATTACTTTTAATAAGAAATAACAATGATAGTCTCAAAGCACCTTAGTAGTACATTCGCAAAAACTGACACATTGCATATTTTTGTCCTCATAGTAGTTATACAGAGCACAGGGTGTAGACATGATAAATTTTCTAATCAATATTGGTAAAGAAAGAAAGAAAGAAAGAAAGAAAGAAAGAAAGAAAGAAAGCATTTCTTCTCTTTGAACTAAGAGGCAGTAGTTGTGTACATAGTCCCATGTTCCATAATTACAGTGTCCTTCCCTCTTAAGTGCAGCCCAGGAAAGAGGCTTCTGAATCCCTGCTTGCGCCTGTGCGTTCACACCGGGCCTCATCCAACGGGGAGCAGGGCAGGTCACCCCCAGCAGGGTGTGGTTCACCGCTGGAACACAGTAGTGTGGATTTTGCAGAAGTTGCTCTAGGAGAAACTGAGTCAGCTTTGGACACCCCCGATGTGGATCTGGACCTGCCTCAGCCGCTTAAGGACTGCAGGACCTGCAGGTCATCTCAGCCCCAGTATCAGATTCTTTCTGTGCCACACAGAAGCACCAGCCTCACAGAATGTGACACAGGCTTTATGTCATCTTCCATTCTGACCTAATCCTCAACACAGCCACCTGGGTGGGCCTGAGGAGCCTCGTGCAAAGGTGATGTCCCTGGGGGCTCCAGAGGGAACAGACTTGCCAAACCATGGCCATGGAGTGTCACTCCCAAGCAAGAGAGACAGCAAAGGTGTTGCCCAACCTCAGTTTTCCCATCCCAAATACCCAAGTGAAGCTGGCAACACCAAAGCACGCCAATCTGTCTCTGCATCTGCACTGCGGTCCTAAATTCTACAAGGCCACTCTGAGTATCCCAGGAGATGCCCTCCTGGACACAGGCACCTGGAGAGCTATCACACAGGCAACTGTGCATTTCACTTTGGGGATTGCTTCTACAATGTCTGCCTTCTGCACTAGGCCATAATTTCTGTGGTGTCAGAGAACCCTTCAGCTTGGGACCCACATGGGCACCCTGGTGCCTGGCACACAGCCTGACATGAACTGGTTCCCATGCATTTGTGACGCACACCACTGGCTGCCAATACGGAGTTTTGAGTGCAAGCAGTGAACCCCAGGAAAGCTGGTCTCATCATGATGAACCTGGTGCCTCTTCTGTTCCCCCACCAGCTACCTGGTAGCAGCACTGTCCTTCAGCTTGCGGACTCCTGGAAGGGTCTCCAACTGCCCCCATTAAGGCTAAGCCTCCTCCTTTCTCGGAAGAATTATCCAGGACGGGAAGCTCACCCCACAGCGCCGAGAGCACCTCACCCTGTTCAGCATCTGTTCAGTTTATTCATATCCAGGCAACCTGAAGCTTTAGCAGGATACATTTTTTTTCCCTCCTTAAGGTTTAGGAAAAAAAATATATTTGAGATATTTTTAACTGAGAACACCCAGCCCCACCCCGACACCCTCTCCAGACCAAATCGAATCTATGCTCAGACATCCTAACTCTGCCTCCAGAGACAGAGCTCCCGCGTTCTGAGGCTGAAGCATTCAGGCCATAAATCCTCATCTGAGGCTGGTAATCCACATGGAGAATAATGACAAATGCTCTATTTAGCTCTATTTCCAAGGAAATTAGAATTACAAATGGGAGCTATCACTAAGGTCCGCTTGAGCATAACCTTTGGAAATAAAAGTGGGGGAATAGGGTCCTGGCCTCAGACTGGCAAGGTTCACTGTCAGATCTGCTTTCTGGAAGTCTGTCACCACAGTAGGTGTTGCCCTCTTCTGTCCCTATAGAGCTGTGGCTATGGAGTACAGCTCTGGCTCTGTTCCCTGCTGAAGGAACTACCAGACCGGGTGAGCCATCGCTTCCTGAGAAAGTATGGAAAAGTGCAACTTTAATTCAGAAGATTCCCAGGCTAGGCACAATTTAATTGGAAAACAGCATTGATGAAAATCAAAGAGACTTGAAAAGGGGCTGGGACAGAGATGCCCTTGTGTCAGAAATGAGTCAAAGCCAGGCTCTCTAAAGGAGCGGGAGAAAGGGCTCTGTCCAAGCCCTGGCACCCCGTGCTCCTCCGCAGTGTCCCCACCCAAACACCCCCCACTTCCAGGTATGAAAGTCCAACCTGACTTCTCCTTTGAAAACCATCACGTCCTCTCCAAGCCACTGAGAACCGGAGAGGAAGATGTCTGGGTGGCACTTGCTTTTGTTGCTTAATTTCGCAGTAGGTAGTAACATGTAAGGTAAACTATTGATTCATATGGGCTGGGTTCCAGGAGCCCCGGGTTTGGGCAGTGCTGCTTAGTCCCTTATGACCCTGGTGAAGTCCCTCCTATGATATCAATAAAGCCACCAGCCCTCTGAGAGCATTCACCACCTCTTTGTTTCCTTGGCTTAATTGACCACCATTTCATAGCTAAGTGGTGGCATTGTGCTGGGTGCCTCATGATTACCAAGTCATGTGATCCTCATACCAGGCCTGCGAGAGGAGAATGATTTGTGTTCTCTTTTCTTCAGAAACTGGGAAGGTACAGAGAAGTTTCTGAAATTTGCCCAAGGTGACAGAGAGCCGTTCAGTAGCCAATATCCAAATCCCGGCAGTCTGTTGGGCAATGACAAGGGGATGATGCTATTATACAGCAAGCTCTTCTTTGCCACAGCCCCCATGAGAGCTCAGAGCATGTGGGCAGCAGCCTGCCTAGTGTGCCTGCTTCGGGTTCAGGCCATATCCCATGGAGCTGCTCCCTTCTGTCCCTGCATGCTGCCTCCCTCCCTCCTCACTCGGGTGCCATGCAGTGTCTGCACTCTGCAGGCGGCAAGCAGAGTGCAGATCAGAGCTTGTGCCTCTCTCACAGCCAGGTCAGCTATCCCCCAGTGGGAGAGCCTCCACTGCCCTGCTGAGGCAGAGACTCCGCACCAGCCTGCTCTACTGAGGACAGCAGCTGCTACGCCACGGTGCCTTGGTCCAGGTGAGAATCTGGGCCAGCCGTATAACTTTGCTGTGCCTGCTTCCCTTATTGGTAAAAATGAATAATAGGACCTGCTGGGCATGGCAGTACATGCCTGTAAGGCCAGCACTTTGAGAGGTTGAGGCAGGAGAATAACAACTTTGAGCCCAGCTTGGATAACTTGCCAACTTAGTGAGACACTGTCTTAAACAAACAAAAAGGACTGGGGATGTAGCTCACTGTGAATGCTCTGGGTTCAATCCCAGTACCATCAAATAAATAAATAAACAAACAGTGAATCCAGAGTTCTTAAGCTAAGTATATTTTTAAAAGTAAGGCTCTGAGGACTGGTATAGGAAGAGCAGTGTTAGGCAAATGGGAAGCGTTATTGTTGTTATATGAATTATGGTGCACCACTGCTGATGATGGGGCCGCACTGCTCTCTGGGACAACAGGTGGCACAGGGTGTAGGGTTTGCTGGCAATGGCTTGAGTTCAACTAAACCTGAGATCTTGGTCACATCACTTGATGCTATCATTTATTAAAAGTTAATAACTTTGCCCACCTCTCCTGGTTATAAGATCAAGGAGACAAGGAGTCTATCTAGAAGTGATTTGAGAATTACAAAGTAACCTAAAATTATTGAGCTTTGTTCTTCAAACAGGATTACATACTTATTATATTCTTTTATATTCTCATTACTGCCCCTTATTTTTGCTTTGAGAAAGCAAAAACTCCTTTGAAAAAGGAATAAAATGAGACCCAAGGTCAAGAGGAGGAGCCAGCCCTGAGCACAGTTTACAGGTGGAAAAGGAGAAGCAGGTGGGTGCCTGAGCAGGAGGTTCCCTCTGTCTTCCCAAACCACCCAGCCCAGGACAACCCCTGGGCTCCCCAGCAACCTCCACCAGACTCAGTTTATGCCAGGCAGAGTCAGGCAATCTTCTATTCCTCTATCCCATGCCCAAATTAAATATGTTAGAGTAAAAACGACTGAATGAAAGAATGAATTACCAATTGGAGGTCAAGGGCAAATTCAGAAGCAACCAGACAGGCTCCAGTGAGCAGGGGAAGAACCTTCTCAGTCTCCAAGTGCCATCATTTGTTCCCTCTTCTGGGTCCCCTTAGTAGGGTGCTACTACAAGTATGATTAACCTAAACAAACAGAACCTTTACTACTAACATCAGATATTGAGCTCTTACTCCATGTAAGCACTCCCATACAAAATCCATTCAAACTTCACAACTATCCCAGTTTATAGATGATTAGGTTAAGATTCTTAGAGGCTATAGAATTAGCCCAAGCCCATGGAGTTCCTATAAGCTTGATTTCATCCCTGAGTCTGAGGCCAGCATGTAGCTATTTACCTGCATTCCTTCTGTGTGAGACATTCCATGATTCTCCAGACCTGGAGGCCCTGGTGGCCCTGGACTTTGCACAGTGCTGGGCCGAGTGGCAGGCTCCATGGAAATCTGTGGAGGTGACTCTTCAAGGCTGAGGTCTTTATAGGAGAGGTTCTTAAAAGAGCCAAGCTATGTTTTCCCCTTAAAAGCTCACCCACGACCTCCTGGAACACGTTTCACCCTGAAGGCTCTGTAGCGGCATTGATCCTCGACCCTTACGCTCTTGTCAAGGCAACGCATAACTGTGGCCAACTAGACTGCTACCCAATTCACACCATGGAAAGCAGCTTGACCAGTCTGTACCACAAGACACATTTCCTGACATACATAATCTATACCTGAAAAGATAGCAAAGGGTTTGCAGAGATAGAACTTGGGAAGCCCAAGGTCTAGCCTCCTCTGCCACTAGTAAACTGTATGTCCAAGGCAGATTCCCTATGGTAGCTACTTTTCTCTCCCTGCTGAGACAAAAGAGCTGAAACCCAAAGTTAAAGGAGGAAAGGTTTATTTAGCTCCCAGCATGTTGAGGTTTTGGTCCAAAATCAGCTGGCTGCAAGTGAGTGGCACGTGGCAGAGGGCAGCAGTTCATGGCTGCAGAAGGCAGCAAAGGCGACGAGGAAACTTAACGGCATCTTGGAGCCCCTTCTAGCTTACCCAGATGGCTAGGATTAGGGCAGGCCCAAGCCCTTCAGAGAGCTGATCAGGAATCACACACCCTTAGTCCCAGCTCCGTACACTCTAGATTCAGCCATGCATGTAGCATGAGCATCTGGACACAAGCCACACCACCCCCTCGCTCTCTAGGCTCAGCCTCTTCATGCTTGAAGCTAAAAATAGAGCTACATTGTGCCAGTCTCTTCCAGGCCTCAAATTCTATAGCACTGGAATATGATTAAGGCCACACAAGGCAACCAGGATGAGCCCACATGTCAGCAGAAATTCCCAGGGAGTGCATAATTACTGGCACTTAACCAACCCATAGTTAACTTCAGGTAATTTCCAGAGGATTTACTGCAACTCTGAAAGCTATTTTGTGAGGGAAGTGATGTATATTTAATACGGACTGCACAGGACTTGTCGATCTCCAAGCCCATAAATTGCCCCAGGCATTGGGAGGACAAAACTGCCAAAAGCTTGTTACAAGCAAGCTGCCTCCCAGACAGAAATCAGGATTTATAGAAAGCTGCAGAAAAGATGTAGGAGGAGATGGATTGAAAGCCAGAAGTATGAGGGAGTGTGCGTGATGCACGCAGGCATGTACACAGGGCCACAGGAAATCAAAACACGGAAGTCAGAGAGGAATGTCCAGTGAGTCCCATGCCCACAGGGGCTGTTTTCTTGTTCAATTTCACCCAGCAATCATTTCAGGAGCTCCTGGGCACCAGGCATCTGCTAGAGGGAAATGAGGGGGAATCGCAGAGAATGTGACTATGAACTAAGTCACATATGGGGCATAAGAAGCTCCGCCCCCCCTTGAGGCGCTGAGTCTACCTAAGAATACTTCTGATGCTCATCTTTTTCAACCCCAAGAGGAGAATCCAAAACATATGCTGTGAGGCCTGTTGCAGGCTTCAAAAGGTGACATATGCAAAAGAGATGTTTAACAATTAGTGACAGTGTGACTATGCATAGCTAATTCAGAGCCAAGCAGACAGGCAAAGGTACAAAGGAGAGACACTCTAACTCTCTGGGAGAGGGACATGGAGATGTGACTGTAATAGAAAAGAAAAGAAACAGTAGCTGGG
>PVKN010013686.1:0-19692 GCA_004027915.1 Capromys pilorides | reverse complement strand
GTGCTGCTAGTGGTCTTAAAAAGAAAAATTTTCTAAAAATAGCAAACCATGAGAAGTCAGTACAGTAGCTGCTAGATGATACAAAGAATAACTTAAGATTGACTGGAGTCAATGAAAAAAATCAAGATAGCACTATACTATATATGTACATATTACATATACTATATATTACATATACTATATATGTATAATATACTATATACATTGTTATATATGTATATATATAGTTCACAGGTGTCATATATGCTATATATATGTTACATACAAGTTATATATACATATATATGTGCATATATATATATATATATATATATATATATATATAGTTCACAGGTGTCATGGTAGAAAAGTTCCCCAGAGAACAAAAACAATCTGACATACAGTTAAGTGAGGCATGTAGAACTCCGACTGGCCACAACAACAACATCAACAAGAATCTATAGCTAAACGTAACATAGTAAACATTCCAGAAATTCAACACAAGAATATTAAAAGCTGTTAGGAAAAAGAAAGAAGTCACTTATAAAGGAAAGCCCATCAGAATCACAACTCAAGTCAGGGAGAACTTGGGGCAATTTCTAGCTCCAAAGGAAAAGAACCAACAACCCAGCCTAATGTAGCTTGTAAAACTTCAAAACTGATGTAGAAATAAGATACTTTCATGACATACAATACCTGAGGAAATTTATGACCACAAAACCTGCACTCTGAAATGTTCTGAAGGACATTCTAGAATGAGAAAACAAGGACTAAAATCCTATGAACCCCAACAGAAGGAATTCACCAGGCAAGGCAAAAAATTAAACCGAAAGTCCTCTAGTAAAACCCTGACTGATGCAAAGTTAAAAAAAAAAAAAAAAATCAAACAGAGGGAAGGGGGAAAAAGGGAAGCCAACAAAAGGAAAATTACATGGCAAGAATACTGGCATACAGAACAATTCAAAGCAACAACTATACCAGCTTTGCCAATAGTAATGAAATCAACACTAGTAATAATGTCAAGGATAAGCTGGCGTAGGACACAAAAAATATTGACATATGGCAAATATCCATTAAAAATAGAGTAGCACTTAATGGTAATAACATAACTACCTATCTAAAAGGTTCATAAAGTTTAGTGGTGATACAATGGTACCTCCGTTCATTAACTTAATTTATTCTACAATTTTGAAAAAAAAAAAAGGTCAAGGTTGTGTCACCTGATGCAACTGGCAGACAAAAACAAATTTTTGCCAAGTACACTTATTTGAGAACCAAACTATTTGCAAAAAAAGGAATTTGTGAACTGAGGTACCACTGTATTAGTAATGATAAAAGACAGTGCAGAACTGAAGAATAGAGTGGATTTTGAAAAATTATCAGTGTGAAGTGAGAGAAAAATGAAAGTAAGGGTCCTATTGAGGAGCTGAAGGAAATTATAGCATTAGATAAAAGGAACAAAGAAGAAAAATGAATAGAACAAAAAAGAAAAATTATGGAAGAAAATAAAAAAGAAAAAAACCCACCCCACCCCCAAATCAATAAAGAAAAAAGAACTGGGTCTAAATGAAAAGATCCTTTTTTCTTTTTGAATAAGTGGTTTCTTTCCAAGCTCTGCGTTTTGGCAGTCTAGCATATTGTAATTTTCTCTGCCTCACTTTACAGTCTGGAGGTTTGTGAGGTGCTCCTCCTCCTGCTGCAGAGGCCCCTCTATAGCTCTACCCCAGACTGCAGCACCACCCATAGCTAGGTATGGCCTTGATTAAGTTGGAAAATGGGGAAAGCAATCAGACCACTGATCTTCACTGGACACAGGCCACAGGGTTCACATGGCTACTGCACTTTATGCCAGTCCATTCAGATCCTACCTTCTCCAAAGGCACACTCACGGGGCCTGGTTTCCCATCAGAGGGTAGGGTCTGTGTCCTCTGCCTGAGCTTAATCTTCTCAGGGGGTCCATGTCTACTCCACACCCTCCCACAGCTGTCTCTCCCCCAATCACTGAGGCTAACACTAAAAGGAAGCATAAAGGAACCCTAAAGTACTGCTCTGTGTCTTAGTCTTAATTATTCCTTTCCCCAATTCTGCCTAACACATTCCCACTGGATTGAACTAGTGCTGGTACATATATCAGGTGGCTTGTAGCACTAGAGCTGCCCACCAGTGAGATATTCCAATTCACCCCATCCTGAACATGTTAAAGTCACTGGCAATATCATGGGTGTTGCACTGGGTTTCTTCCCAAGTCTAGACTGTCATGAAGAAGCCACTTTTAGAATAAAATCCTCTGCTGCTGGGTGTGTTGGTGCTTGCCTATAATCCCAACATGAAGATCTCCTTAAGGTTGAGACCAGCCAAGACTAGATAGTGAGACCCTATCTCAAAACACAAACAAGTTAAAAAAAAAAAAAGGGTTGGCCAAATAGCTCATCAGATTGATTAAAGGGTCTGTCTGCGCAGGGGCCAGGGGTTAGACTGCCAGGCCTGCGCTGCAGGTCCTGCCCCCAGGGCATGCTGAGACAGCAATTAAGACTGGACTAGGCAGCGCCTGCCTGTAATCCCACTCTGAGGAGGCTGTAAACAGGTGTAGTAGTGAGACCCTGTAGACCCTTCCCTAAAATAAAAACAAACAAAACCCCTGAGAATGCACTAGTGAGCTCTCCCCAGAGAGGAGTCAGAACAGAGCTGTAGATGGGGCTTTCCTTCCCAAGTTCTTTCCCTCACTTGCTCTGGAGAAATCAGGAAAAGAAATGTTTGTGTGAGTTGAGATGCAGCACATTTTTTTTTTTTTTTTTTTTTCAGCATGTTACCCCAACATCCTTTTCTTTTTGAGAGTGTCTTGCTAAATTACCCAGGCTGGATTCAAACTTGGAAACTTCCTGCCTCAGCCTCCCACAGTGCTAGGATCATAGGTATATGCCACCCCATCTAGCTTCAAAATGTTTCTGTCCTTAGTTATATCTTATTCTCTTCCTGTCTACACAAAAGAGGAACAGGTATTATTAACATCTTTTTATAAAGTAGGAAACTCAGAACCACAGAGATTAGAACAAATTCCTTATTCAAGGGTCACAAAGCTAAGAGCTACACTGAAATTGGCCCTTAGGTCCAGGGTATCCCTACACACAGGAAGCGGTACTCAAGAATTGTTTGACGAAGTCATTTTCTCTTCACACAAGTATGGAAATGTACAGTTTCTAAGATACTATTTGATTTGGAAAAGCATGAGATCAAAGGAGTGTTTTAGGGTAAGATCACAAAGTTGGTCAGAGTTGGTCAAGGTGAAAACAAGTGTAACTACATCTTGTACAAAAAGCTGTTCCTATACCCTACAGTCCTACCAGCCCTGGGTGGTGGGTCTTTTTCTTCCTTCCTAGCCAGAGACAGGTAACTCAGCAAGTACATAGGCCGTAACTGTTAGAATGTCTAGAGGCTGAGGTACACCACCCTGGCTGTCCTGATGGAGGAAATGCAGTACAGAAGAGGTGGGAAGAGGTCAAGGGTCATCCGTAAGTTTCATTTCTTTTACTTGCTCTTGAAAACATTCACATTCATCAGGCATTTTTAAAAAAACCAAACACCTTTTGGGGGTGCTAAGGAGACCCTGCTGGAAAACAATGGCCATCACTTTTTCCTAAAAATGTTCACTATTCTTCAAGCCACTGAACTAAGCCTGGCATATGCAACCTGGATTGTGACTAGTCAAACAGCCCCAGTTATGGAACTTGAAGTTTGAATAAATCTAGGGAATAAGGAATTCAGAGGCTAAGCCCTACGTCATTTGATTTATGTCCAAGAAATTGGTCTGCTCTGAGAATCTGCCCTATGGATAGGTTCTACAAGTGGCTTCAGCCTGGCCTTGGTTCAGGGATCAAGTAACTAGTTCACAAGGCATGCTCCCAGACCTCAGAGTACTTTGCAAAGTCCTCCAGACCTTGACAGTGGCACCTCCTCACCTCAGGCTCCCAGCAGAGTCCAAGAAACCTCCCACTCTGTGCTGACAGGGTGAGGAAGCAAAGAAAGAGGCTGAGGTCCTGGGTCTCAGCCCATCTGCCTGGGTTGGTCAGTCTACCAACTTGGCCACTTCTTTCCTTTTTTAGGGGGTGGGAGTTTCAAACAAGGTCTCATTCTGTAATTCAGGCTAGTCTTGAAGTCATTATGTAGCCCAAGGTGGTCTCGAACTTCGCAGTAATCATGCGTCACCCTCTTCACCCTTCTAAACGCTGGGACTCCAGGGGTGAGCCATCATGCATTTCTGGGCCATTTCTTGGAGTTTAGTGCCAGGATCCAAAGGCCTACGATCTTTCAAGGAAGCAGCCCACACATCCCAAGAGTATCCAAAACCAGCTCACCCATTTATTTGAGAACATTAAGGACAATAAAATTAAACAATTTTTAATAATAAAATTCCTACAGAAAACTCAGTCAGAGGGCAAGTATTCAGTTGTCTTTCCCATGTCACTGAGGAGTGAGAGCTCCCAATATTCTTTGGAGAATAAGCAGTAGTTGGTGGGATGTTGCCAGTGCTCAGAGCATCCATTTACACAATCAAGCCAGTAGTTCCTATTGCACATATTAACATTTTCCACCTAGCACCTAAATATACGGTACCTCAACAAATAAATTAAAGATTTTCATATGGCATGAAACCATTTCCACTTGAACTAATATCCTCGAAAACTCACATTATTGTAAGTTTTAATAAATACAGTAAGAACAGTTGGCATTTTACTAAAATACTGAATTTTAAATCTGGAGTTTACTCCATAAATAAGTTTCCTTTTTGTTTGCTTTCTTGGATACATTTCTTCAAATATTATGCTCTATGAAGTAAACTCTTTCATAGATTACCATATAAAAACCGTAATATGTGCCTCATTACAGAGGCAGATGGAAGAACTGGATCTCACAGTTAACTAACCTTAATGTAACTTACGAAAAGCTCTGCATTTTGTAAAATATTAAAACACAGGATGAAGAATACCAAAGAAATACCTTTTTCATATAGAACTCCCACTGGAAATTTTATAAATATATTTGTCTCACCAATAGATTTTTCAGAAAGTCTGGCTGTAATGATGCTATCATGGTAAATAAATATTAACAAAGGAATTAATGAGTTTCCACAGGTTTAAAAGATTTCTTTTGAAAAATAATCATAAATTGAAATTATATCATAATTTGCAGTTTACATAATTTAAAAAGCTAAGGAAGATACCTTTCTTGAAAGCTTCATTGCAGGAGTAAGATCATCTCCCAGCTCCCAAGTGTGGGTAAGTTCTTGGCTAAGTGGTAACACTTGGTCACAACACTGAAAAGAAGTATTTACAACTTTTGGGCAAAGTACCAAATATTTATCAAAGAATAAGACATCAGACTATCCCTAGTAGCATTCCTTGGAGTGCAAAGTCAGCAGGAAATGATTATCCATAATGTTGACAGGATTCCTGATGGGTCTTGGAAGCATTCAAAAGCAGAGCGCTCATCAGGGATTGTTCAGATTAGCTTCCGCAGGATGCCTTATTCTTAATTTTACTGAGTTCCAGGATTTCATTCCCTTTATAACATCTCTGGTAGGGTCATGTTCAGTTTAGTGCAAGTGCAAGGTGAAAATGAAACAAAACTAAAAGATACATTAGGAGAAAAGGCTGATGTTAAGATCTGTAGTCTCTCCGAACTGTGTGTGCCATCCAGTTCACTTTAGTAGTCCAACTTTCCCTGAGCGCCTCATCAAATTTTTGCTTAAATTGTTTGAGTGCTTCTTCATCAGTCTTTCCTAAAGCAAGAGAGTCCTAAAAATGAAAGGGAAGAAATGGGTTTTATATATCCTGAATAGAGATGTACAAACATCAAAATCTTCAAGAGGTAGGCTTGGTTATGCATTTGTAGCCACTACTGCATGGAGTGCCACATGTCCTCACTTAAGTTTCATTTTTAGGATGAAAAATGGGACAGGAAAGTAGTACAATGACCTCATTAAACAGTTTTTCAAGAAGAAATAATTACTGAAATGCACTCGGTTACCCACTAATACCTTGGTAAGTAAAAGGCAGGTTGCTGAAGAACAAGGTGGCAACTAGGTGGAACTCTCTGGTGCTCCAATGTGTGTGTGTGTGGGGGGGGGGGAGGGCAGGTGGGGAGGGGTAGCCCTAAAGCAGCTACTACCCAATACAAGTCTTTTCTATGTCCCTTCAACTGATGGGGAAGTCTTCTGCATTATAAGCATTCCTTTTTCCATTTCTCTTTTCCTCCTTCCCACTTTCTTCACCTTTTCTTCCTTTCTACACTTCCTTCTTTTGGTAGTACAGGAGATTCAACCCAAAGCTTGTGTACTGAGCTATATTCTCATCTCTTTTTTAAAAATTTGAGACAGAATCTTGCTAAGTCCCTGCGTTGCCCAGGTGGGCTTGAACTTGAGATCCTCCTGCTTCAACTCTCAGAGTGCTGGGATTATAGGTGTGTACTGCCATGTCCAGCCATGCTGTTCTTTCAAAACTGCTCCTTTATATGAACTTTTCAGATTCTTTTCTTCTTGAGTAAAAACCATCTAAGAGAAAATTACTTTGTTACGCTGCCTTCAGACATCTGAATAAAACTGTTGGCTCTAACTGTGCTCTACGCCCATCAAGTCCATGAAAGGAAAAGGGCTGTACCTTAAGATACTGTATGTCCTTGACTGATGTGAGTTCAGGAAGCCCAGCAGTCAACATCAATGCAAAGAGAGTAATGAAGAGATTCCCATGCCTTCGTAAAATCAGATATGCATCTTCACAACACTGGCGGAACCTTGTGTTAATGTAGCAAACCGCAACAGCCCAATATTTGAGGGAAGACAGCACATTTCATAAAAGAAAATGAGACATTATTTAGACCTCCTGTTAGGATCAAGACATTACTGCTGAACTAAAAGTTCATTTTTTATTTTTACTATTGTGAAAACTGGAAAGATTTAAATTTATGCAAGTTCTCAAAACTCATGCACATAGCTTCCTAAAAAAAAAAGAGAGAGAAAAAAAGAAAAAGCAAACTAAAATTCTGTGATAAAGGCAATGTAATAATCTAGGCCTTTTCTTTTCCATGAGATAGGGCTACTGATAACTGCACCAGTGATAATTATGACCCATGGAGGTCTCTCTACACTTCTGGATTTGCAGTCTGACTCCACATGTCCTCCCTGCCCCCAGCAGCCATCACTGCTTTTGCACTGCACCTGCCTATTGCCTTATGCTCACTCTCCCTCCTCTTAAAGGTAATTCAAGACCACCCAGTCCTATGTTCTTTATCCTGCCAAGCAAAGGTATATTCTGCAGAAACAGAAATGACACTGAACAACCAGTTGTTAAGCGCATATTACATTTTGACCACATGATATATACCTTTACTTAACACACAGCTCTAAAATTCAATATTCTTTTTAGTATATATGTGTGTATATATGTGTGTGTGTGTGTATACACACACACACACACACACACGTATATTTTAAATAGCATCGAACTGAGGACCTTAGCTTGCCAGGCAGGCACTTATGCAGCTGAGCTATTTCCCTGGCCCTTAAAATTTAATATTCTTGCCCACATTACAAAATAAGGGAAAACAAAAAAACCAAAACCAAAATGAGGAAATGAAGGTAAGAAGATAAGAAGTATGTTTGGGCTAGGGATATAGTTCAGTGGAATAAGTGCTTGCCTGGCAAGTACAAGGTCCTGAGTTTAATCACCGGTACCACCAAAAAAAAAAAAAAAAGTGGAACATACAAATAGGGAAGAAATAGATCAGAAAATTTCAACCCAAGCCCCTTACTGCTCTCCAAAATGATAGCAAAACACCTTTTCTCTCAACATCTAACTGTCAAATATCTCAATAGTCTCCGAGAATTTTCTAAAACAGAAGCATGATGTACATGATTAAAAGGAAATTTAATAATTTAATTAACATTCCTAGCATTTCCTGTTTCTTGAGCATTTCTTAACAGCACAAGGATGAGACAAGTAAATTGCCCTCGAACCTTCCTGTTATCTGAGAGCACATCTCGCTGATTCAATAAATTTAGGAAACACCAGTATAGCTGCAGATGAGAAAATGTTAGATGGGTGCAGCCTTGACTTGAGGGCAGTACTCACCGACCAAACTTCTCTGTGTTTCCTGTTTTTCCTTGTTGAATGACATGAATGAAATCATAGGTAAGAATAAAAGGCACTCGTTCTCTCTTAATGCCAAATTTAGATTTGAAATTTCCAAGAATATGTCCAAAGTCAATGTGGAAGAGCTGGAAAGCAAATGGGATTTAATTTTCCTTATTTTTCTGGGAATTCCAAATAGAAAGGCAAGGTCTCTGAAGTCTTAAGACTTCCACATGCGACACTAACTCCCTACTGAGTCTTCCTATTCATATCCCCCTAGGCCACTTGGGAAGTATTTCTAACACTCTTAAGCCTTTTACACTGTAGAATAACCTTAATATTAAATTGCATATCCCCAATGCAAAAGGAGAAATCTTCCCTGCCCTTTGCTGGGGATTGAACACAGGCCCTCCCTTTTCACAGAACTACCTTACCATTCACTCACTGACTCATAGACAGGATCTTACTAAATCGCTAAGCTGACGGTTCTACACTGGGCTTGAACTAAGGCAATACTCCTGCCTTAGTCTCCCAGAGCACTGGAAGTACCTGGTAGTAAAATGTTTGTAAAGAAAGCTACACCAAATAATGAACACATCTGATTTTAAAAGCCAAGCAATTGTATAAAGAAAACACAATTACAACAAAAAGAATACACACTTGTACTTCCAGCTCCCTTCCTACAAGTGTTACTGCTAAGAAGTAACTTTTTTTTCTTTTTTTTTAAATGAATTTAGGTCAAGGTCTACAGGGTCTTACTATGTAGATCAGACTCCTAGTGATCATCCTGTTTTCAGCCTCCTAAGTACTGGGATTACAGGTGCGGGCCACCACACCCAGTCTCAATTGCTACCTCAGTGTGCCTGAGGGGGTGGGGCTGGCATGGCATGTGGGAGACTGAACCCTGGCCATTGTGCCCTGCCTAAGCAGGCACCTTAGTCCACTGAGCTATCAGGCTGGTCCTTCACTTTTTCTTGTATGTGGCTTCCCTAGTATCCGCTTCTACTTTTCTACATATTACATTTACATTTATTTCTTAACTTTGTTACTATGGAAAAAGATTTAGTACATTTGTGTTAACATAGTTCTATATTATTCTACACATAGCATATTATCATAACTTCTCAATTAATATTTAATGTTGTTATTGTTCAGATTATGTAAATATAAAGTTAAGCCACATGGGAGGGTACACTTTTAACTATTTCATTTTTGTTTTGGCTCATTTTTTCCCATAAAATTAATTTTACTGTTTCACTTAATGTTTATGACCCTGTCATTAAGTCTCCCCAAACTCTCCTTAATCCAAAAATCAATTTTGAAATGATTTTGCACAGGGTATGGCAAGGGTGTTGCCTGGCCATCCTCCTCGGCTTTCTCTTTAGTCTTTGCTCACTTGAAGCCCCTGTTTCATGTCTCACATCACATTCTCTTTGGATATACATGAGAGTTTCTCAACACTATCAACACCAACAGTACTGACATTTTAGGGTGTGTAATTCTTTGTTAGGGTTTCTTTCTTATACACTATGTGACGTACAGCATCCATGCCCTGTAATCACTAGATGTCAGTATTGCTCTACCGTACCTGCCAGTTAGGACAGCTAAAAATCTTTTTATGTTCATTTTTCTGTTTTGGTGAATGTCCTTATTCTAGCAGTCTCCTGAGAAAAGAGGCAGAGCAGAAAGTCAGCCACACTGGCATAAGCCTATAATCCCAGCTACTTGGGAGGGTAAGACAAGACATTTAGAGTTTGAAGTCAGCCTGGGCAACTGAGGTAGTCACTGTCTCAAAAAGAAAAAGAAAAAGAGATACTGTATACTTTAAAAAAACGTTTTTTGATATTGCATATTCTTAAATGTCAACTTCACCTTTATATTAGACTGACTGATGATAGAATTCTAGGTTTAAAAAAAATCATTTCCTTTCAAAATTATGAAGTCTTAACTTTCACTGTCTTAAAAACTCCAACACAGTTCTTGAGAAGCCAATCACTTCGAGCCCTAAACTCTGGCATGTAAACTGTTATAACAGGAAGCATTTAAGTCTTCTCTTTATATCTGATGCACTGCAATAGTGAAGGGCTTTGTAAGGGTTTTTTTCATCCATTATAAGCAAGCACCTGTGCTCTTTTGATTGGATGTTCATGAACATCAGCTCTGAAAAATGTCCTGCATTACTTACTTAGCAAGCTCCTTTTTTTAATATATATATATCCCCTGTCATTAGATCTAATATTTCTCATGATTGAGTCTTTCTCATTTATGAGAGAGAGAGAGAGAGAGAGAGAGAGAGAGAGAGAGAGAGAGAGAGAGAGAGAGAGAGAGCGAGCGAGAGAGAGCGCGCGCGCGCGCAAGCGCAAGTAGGTAGCCAGGCAGAGGCAAAGTGGTTTGAGCCAAATTGCTAAGATATAAATCCTACAAAGTCTTTCTCTGCTGCCTCTATTTCCTACCCATACTACTACTTTACAGCTGAGATTATCATGAGATCAAAGGCACTGACCTATGTAATGTATTTACATCTGTATCTACCACAAGATATTTACACTACTTTTATTTTAAGACCTCTATTTTCCAAAAAAGAAAAATAGAATTCATCAGTATATCGTAGGGGTAATGCCTTTGTTTCTCTTATACCTTCTCTGAGAGTAAGCTGTATGCTTGGTTGTCACTGTTCTTGGAGCTATGCAAGTGGAAGTGGCTGTAGATGGTACCATTTACTATGACAACTTTTACTTCATCTCCACTTTTAATATGACACTTTTTCCTCAGTCTCTGTAGAACCTAGTGTTTGTGAGTCAGAAAAATCAGTATTTCATCCCCTGTAGCTTTGATTTCTTGGGTTTAAGGATTTCTTCTTATTCCTCTTTATTATTTTGGAAGGATATAAGGGAAAAACGAAGATAAACTAAAACATTATTCTGATTAACCAGAATCAGAGAAAAATCTTTTGAGTATGGACACAAGGTACAAGCTAAACTACCCAGAACTCCTAGGAGTTATCAAGTTCTGTGTCTACTAAAATCAGGGCTCACAAAGTCACTCACAAATTTCCGTTCTGAGATGTTTACACGGAAAGAATTCTAAGAGTGGCTAAACTGAAAATTTATGCATGATATCAAAAATTTAAAGCCAGGTATATCACTCAGAAATTCACTTGGAAAGTATTTCATCT
The DNA here is from genome assembly GCA_004027915.1 of Capromys pilorides. NCBI lineage: Eukaryota > Metazoa > Chordata > Mammalia > Rodentia > Capromyidae > Capromys > Capromys pilorides. The sequence goes on along the minus strand of PVKN010013686.1, from coordinate 8,415 downwards.
TCAAAACCTGACAGAACTTCTCTAGTACTTCAAATTGGTAGGGTAGTACATACTTTTCTCCTTACTCCTATGTATAATTAAATTTGATGCTCTTAAAGGAGAAAATGACCTAAGCCTGATTCAGCCCAAGTTTTCTGGTATTGCATATCTGTATATCTGTCTGTCTGTCTGTCTGTCAATCATCTTTTGTGCTGGGAAATGAACTCAGGACCTTGCACTTGCCAGGCAGGTGCTGTGCCACTGAGATATCCCTAGCCCTGCTTATACTCTTTAAAGACAATATGTCTTTCAGAATGTGATGTCTCGTGTCTGTAACCCCCACACTTGGGAGACTGAGGTAAGAGGATCATCACAATATTGAGATCAACTTGGACTTATAATGAGATCCTGTCTCAAAAAACCAAAAACAAACAAAAAAGTATGTCCATCGTATCACCTGTTCCTTGAGTTAGGTAAATATATCTTAAATAAAATTCTTACATTGAAAGAATAAAACACACAACCACAACAATTTTTTTTTTTTTTAAATCTAAGTTTCTTTTTCTTTCTGTATTTTAGGGACGAGTCTACAGGGTGTTCTGGGTATTACTACTAGATCAGACTGTAGCGATCTGCCTGTTTACAGCTTCCCAAGAGATGGGATTACAGGCGTGTCCCACCAGGCCCAGTCTCAACTGCTATCTCAGTGTGGCCCAGGGGGCGGGGCCAGCACAGCAGGCCCAGGGATCAAACCCCTGGCCTTTGCATCTGCTTGCAGGCACTTTAATTTGCTATTTGGCCGACTGTCAAAAATATCTAAGTTAATGCTTACAGTTTTTAACACGAACAATGAGTATGTGAAGCAGACTATATAAAATAAAGGTCTATGGAAAATTGAGAAAAAGACAAAGGAAATGGTTTAACATACTGAGGCCACTGTCAGACTCTATGGCATCCTCACCTGGCCGGTTTTTTTGACCATTATGTTGTCACTGTGTCTGTCACCAATCCCGAGGACATAAGAAGCTACACAGTAGCCAGCACAGGATAAGGTAAACTCTTCAATGGCCCGGTCCAGGTCATCCCTGAAACAAGAGAAAGAGCAACACCGACAGTGGTGTTTAGTCTCTAAATGTGAGAGATAAAATCCAAACCACACCTCTATTCTTTTTTTGTGAGAATTTACAACAGCAAGCTGCTAAAACCGTATTAACAGAACATGCTGGGCTGGCCAAAGAAGGGAAATCAGCTTGATTTCAACGACATGAGATAAATGGGCCTGAGCCACTCAAATGTCTGTGTCCTACAGGTCACATTTCAGTGATGGAGTTTAGGTTCACATGCACAACAGTAAGAGGCAAGCATTAGGTCTGCTGGATTGTTCCTGCTATAGTTCTGTGAAATTTCTTTATTTCCTACATGTAAATGCTTGTCCAGCACCATAACCACAAATAATACAATCCTAAGAACTGTATACTTTAGTGTGGAGAGATCATAGCCTACAAACACATTTATTTCTACCATGATATTGATCTATTAAAATTTTAAGATTTGTTTATATATTCACATAATTATAGAAGTTGATGCACTTAAAATTTTTAATATTCTATTTTTAGAATACTTAAATTCTTACAATGCACTATAATTTTACTGCAGGATCGCTAAAATTTGCTCTAGAAAAAGTAGAATTTAGTACTGAACTGGCCATAAGATTTTAGAAAGGCCTATGTTTAACCTGAAATGACGCAACATATAAAATTAGTATATACTCTATGACACTGATTTCTTTTGTCTGTCTATTTGGAAAAAGGATAATTAAATAGAATAAACAAACCCAGAATTGTATTCTTTAAGCCAGTTCAGAAGGGCATCTTTATTGAAGGCTGCTGCAGCAGCCACATTGCTACTGTTCAGCTGAATGTCAGCAATTGTTTCAGAGGTGCTCACAACTTCAATGAGGCCGGAGCGATCTCCTGTTGCTAAGCAGCCATAAGGAAGCATCCTGAAAGGAAAAGAAGGGGATAACAAGTCATATATTCCCTAAGTGAAACATTAAGCTTTTCCCTTAATTTAAAAAAGTTTAATCATTAATCATACAATTGTCACTACTTATTCCTGAACTATTACCACATAGGAAAATACAAGCTCTACCTTCTGTGAGGGAATAAAGTTCTTGCTGATAGAAATGGTTTACAAATTTTTAATATACCAGCTAAATGTTATCATGTTATAGAACTATTCTGAGCAATCTACTTGCTTGTGTGAGTATATAGAAGCATGACGGATAACAGAAAAACTCTTCAGTTTTACTCTACATTGAGAAGCAGATCATCCTTTATGGAACACAAAATAGGTATGCATACCATCTTTCTAGTTGTTCAAGCCCTACAACCTTTAGGTCATCTTTGAGTCTTTTCTCTCACACCTGGCATTTAATTTGCTTGCCCAGAAAATAAGTACTTCTTCATTCCCAACCTTCCTTGGCTAATCCCTAGTTCAAGTCACCATTAACCTTTACTTGGATAACTCAACCGGTTTTTAACAAGTCTACCTCACAGCCTATTCCTAATGCAACAACCAACATTTCTGCAATAGCTTCCCATCTGAGTTAATAGTCTATACTTGTGATGGCTCACAAGGCTTTCTTAAGTCTAGTTTTCTTTCATCATTTCTGCTCCTCTCACTGTTAATTTTGGTTCTAGTACACTAGCCTCCTTGCTGTTCCTCAAATATATCAAACACTACTTCATCACTCATTTATTTGTACTATTTTGTCTCTATAGAATATTCTTTCCCAAGAATGTACATAGGTTATTCCCTTTCCTCTTTGAATTCTTTGCTGAAATATCAATCTCAGTGAGAATATCCTTGATCCTACTTAAAATGGTATCGTCTGAAATGCACTGCTCTTACTTTCCTATATATACCTCAATACAATGCAGCATCTTTTAAATTTTACTTTTTTATTATTATTTCTTTAATGTATTTGGTATAGTCTTGCTATGCAGCTTGGACTTGTAGTGATACTTCTGTTTTCAACCTCACCAGCCCTGGGATTATAGGCATGCACCACCATACCAGTCCTGGTGGTGGGGCCGGCAAAGCATGTGTGTCAGGGATTGAACACCAATCCCTGCGCTTGCCTAAGCAAGGGATTAGTCTGCTGAGCTATCTCACTGGCCCTCAATTTTATGTATTTTTTATTTGTTTGTTTCCACTATTAAGATGCAAATTTATCAGGCATACTTTATTCACTGTTGTAATTTCAGTGTCTGAGATTGTGCCTGGGACAGAAAGGGTACTCAACAAATAGTTTTGAATTGATAAACAGTATAGTAACAAAATCCCTGGAAGGTAAGTTTCCAATTTTATAAATGAAAAGTTTAAGTAGCATAGTCAAAAGATGCAGAACTTAAAATTGGGCCTATATGTTTCTAGCCCCCACCCCTAAAGCTTGAACTGAAGTTTTTGCATTGAGCTACATTTCCAGTCCTTGCATGTTATGTTATGTCATGTCATGTCATGTTGTTTTTTTGACAAGAGTTTACACTATTTAGTTCTCCAGGCTGTGCTTAACTGTCAATCCTCCTGTCTCAGCCTCCTAGAGTGTTGGGATTATAAGTGTGCACCATCACACTCAGCTGAAACTATCTTATTAACTTCACAGTTTCCAGAGTCACTATGTAACATAAACTACTTCTTATGTAAATAAAAGTGGATCAGGGAGGCTGACGTGGAGGAAGATCAGATGAATGCTTTATAGTGACTGAACAGAGTTAAGCCAGAGCACCAACATGACATCGGCAGGTCTGCATGCCAATTTCTTTTTCCTAGATTGAAATTTTACCTACTCACAGAAGATTATAGACTACTTAGAGATATCAGCTTTAAGTTATAGAAAATATAGAAATGCAAAAAGGCTGGTAGTCTGTCAGAGAGAAGACTCAAAAGTTTTCACTGAGTAGCCATAAAGAGTGGCCGCCAACATAATACTGCAGGTATTTTAGATTATTAACTTAAATAATTTTTGCTAAGCTGAGAGGCAGCATTCGGCTTTGTTCTTTTATATTGTACTGGGCACTGAACTCAGGACCTTGTACTTGTCAGGCAGGTGCTTATGCCACTCAGCTATCACCCTAGTTTGCATTTTTCTTTGGCACTTATTTGACCCCTAATAAAGATAAACAAATTCTGAGATCTTTTTTGGCCATTTTAAGAAGATTCTATGGTTAATCAGCTGTTCACAGTTTGATTTACTAGGACTTTCAATATTTAGTAATTTATATAAACATTTTATGTACTACTATTTTTTTCTCAATTTGATTATAAATGTTTCTCCATTTTTAAAAGACTATTATGGGCTGAGGAGATAGCTCCGTGGGACAAGTGCCTGCCTGGCAAGGTCATGAGTTTGAACTCTGGTCCCGCAAAACAAAAAAACAAAACAAAAAAAGGACTATTATAACTAAAGTGACTTGAAAAATAGAATGAGATTATCTTGGAAGATTCACATAGAAGTTTTGTAACTATAGAAAATGCAGTGGACAGAATTTGTAGGTTCTAAAATTACTTGGGTGCAACTATGTGCTAAACATTTTGTAAGACACTGGACAATACAATAGTCCCTAACCTCCAGAGCACAGTGAATGCAACCTCCGTATGAGTAAGAGGTGAAAGGAGAACACGCCAGCAGTGAAGAAGACCTCTAAGAGGAGGAAGGCCAGAGGGCTGGAGGGGAGCACACACGGAGCACAACTGCAAGGTGAGGGGAATACAGAGTGAAGGCGGGACACCATGCAGGGCTCTGAGTAACATGAACAGATTTCTGCCCGACTGAAGGCACTCGGAAAGCATCTGGACTTAGATGAGAAGAAGGGAGTGGGAAAAAGAAAGGCAGAGAGAGAGGCAGCAGGAGGGGTGTGTGAGTGTTAGTGTAGATAACAACTAGATCAAAGAAAACTTAAATTAGTTTCTAAAATTCCCTCCAATGGAAAATGCAGTTACAGTTCCACGAAAATAAAGTTGGAAGAACCATCACATTACATCCTGGCAGACTGGTATACAAGTGGATTGGTTTATATCTGCACTAATTCATTTTTCCTTTAAGAAATCCATCTCTTAATAAGAAAGATAGCTTTTAAGTTGAGTGTTTTTTACTGACACCCCTTATCTTTATCATGATACAACACATGTAAAGCAAACACTGAGAGGTTAAAGTGCACTTTTTCACTTTCCTGCATCTCCTCCACCCCACCTGCAGCCACAATAGGCACAAATCCAACAACTTCCTCTTCAAAAGCAGGCAACGATGTACGCATTCAGTGCCTTGAGAATGGAACATTCACAATGGGAAGGAAAAAACATCCTTGTCAGACCATTTGACAGAAGTCAAGCTAGGGACAAATGCTTGAGGCCCGGAGCATCCCATCTAGGCCGCCTTTCATTGGAAGGTACTTCTTACGAAGGCCACAACATGTTGGGCACCTTCATTTCTTGTACTCTGATCCAATGCGTGACCTTTCACAAGAAATCAATTTAAAAATGAAAGAAATTCTATAAAACTGAGTGCACCAGCCCAGATGCTTACTCTAAATGGATATGCAGTGTTTCCTGTTTTTGACTCACGCACTAATCTAAATCTGATCAGCACTTTATCCCACTTCCTCCAAGAAAAAGAGGAAAATCCTTTATCTCATTCCTGCAAGATTTTCACATTCTTCCTTTGCCACTCCAAGACTGATGACACTAGTATCATTAAATACCTTATATTAACTCCTGTATGACTCTCTTAAAACTGTCAGTAGTGCGACTCAAATGTAAAATTGAATGGAGACAACTATCAAAAAATTGATTTCACATGTATGGGGGGTGAAAATGCAGAGGAGTATCTAACTATCAAAGGTCAGAGAGATTTACAAGGACACAAGTCTGATGAGTTAGTCAAGCCTAACTGGAGGACTACTAGTTGTTACCAAAGGACCAGTTTTGAAGACTTTTGGCTAAAATCAAGTGTTACCAAAAGTGGTCAAGGCACATCAATATACTGATGGCTTATAAATGTTACAATGTGACATGAATGGTGGGCATGGTGGTATATGCCTGTGATCCTAGCACAGGGGAAGCTGAAGCAGGAGGGTCACTGTAAATTTGTCTTTTTGAGACAGAATCCTGATATTCATTCAGGCTGGACTTCAACTCACTTTGCACTACTGAGGATAGCCTCAGCTCCACGGCGAGTACAGGCCAGCCTGAACTACACAGTGAGACTGCCAAAAAAAAAAAAAAAAAAAAAAAAAAAAAAAAAAAAAAAAAAAAAAAAAAAAAAAAAAAAAAAAAAGTGACATGAACCACGCAAGAGTATACTGAAACATCAGAGAAAAGTTAAAATGTATAATACAAATTTTCATTTATGCAAAAGTGACATTGTTACCAGTACTAAAATAGCGATATATGGAAGGCACTCAAAAGACTGAACTTTAAATAAAGAGTGCCTGCTACATGGCCCAATGTAACCTGAACGGCTGGCCAGAAAAAAAAAAAAAAAAAAAGCAAACACAATAGAACACTAGAGCACATATATTTATAGAAACAATAAAAACGGTTTTCTGAGAAAGACATTGGTTTGAAAATGAACTTAAAAAGAATTAAAGTACTTTATATTTTTTTAAAAACATGGGGTCAGAGGACAAAAAGTCAGCAAAGATCCCAATGGACAGACAAGTTCCGTTTTCTTGTTAGACACACAATGTTTCTCATCAGGCAAACCCCTGAATTTATTTCTAGCACTCTCACATGTGGTTAACTCTAAGGTCACAAATGATTTCACTTGATACCAAATTTGCTCTGCATTTGGAGAATGGGAAAAATTAAGAGAAAAGAACTTGGCAGCGGTTTTGACTTAAGCTGGTGAGTTAAGTAATACTCAGTAATAATTACCACTCAGTAAATGGAATCTGAATGGGACCATATAAATAGAAAAACATGTTACTAAACCTTATCTTGAAGTTCTCCTTTTTTCTATGAACTCAATTAGAACATTTTACTAGTTGTTTGCATTATATAGAAGTCAATAAAATTTTGCTACAAACTGGCCATACAGGAAGTATTTTAGCTACCACAAACTTAACTCTATTGCTACTGCAGCATGAAAGTAGCCACTGAGAATAAGGTAAACAACTGGCTGTGGGCCAATAAAATTTAAATTATTTACCAAACCCACAACTCAGGCCCTAGTGGGTTTATGGTTCTCAAGTAGAGGATTTCTTTCTTTTCCTTTTATTTCCCTATGTATTTTAGCACAAGGACTACACAGGGTCTCACTTTAAACATCAGATTCAGAGCAACCCTTCTGTTTTCAGCCTCCTAAGCACAGGAATTACAGGCGTGGGACCACCATGCCCAGTCTTAGTCACTGTCTCAGCAAGCCCTAGGGGCGGGGCTGGCACATATGAGGGGGACTGAACTCCAGTCCCTATGCCTAGCGGAGATATCTGACCAGCCCTTGAGCTATTTAGCCAGCCTAGGATTTCTTATAATGACTCAGTCCTTTTCACCCAGGCAGTATTATAGTTTTGTAGTTGATGAAGTTCAAGTAAGATAATGTATTTGAAAGTACATTATAATGTGCTATAGTAAACAGTGTAATGAAAAACAACTGACATTAAGAGAGAAGGAAATCAGCAAGAAGTTTTAGAAATTTTGCTATGAGAAGCATACATACTAAATAGAAATTCATTGGAAAACTCACCGAAGGTCCAGACCAGCTTCTTTCCAGAGTAAATCCATCAAGCGCAGTATTTGGAGAGTCAACATATCCTGTCGTAAATCTAATGGGGGGGAAACTGCTTAATCATACATACATTCATTTTATACCTTATAACATCAGATAATGCAATTAAATTGTATTAAAACTATTAAACACTGGGTAAAGTTTTATATGGTGATCTTTTCACTAAATCAAGTATGCTGACTGATTAATATGTCCTTACAATATTTATTTCCAAAATTAAGTAAAAATTTTAAAATTATTTACTGAATGTTACTAATTATACGGATGCTAGAAAATTAAAACACTGTTGTTTTGTGTTTCACCATGTAGATAATTTTCTTGTTTGCTCTTAGGAAGTTCTTAAAATCACATAAATGTATTATCAGGCCACAAGACTAAAATAGTTGAATTTAAATTTTTTTTTTATATCCGTGTCAGGTACAAAAGTATGTAAAGGTACTAACCACATCTTCCTCCAAAAAAAAAAAGTCATACCTAGAGATATATGCACACACATACTCATGTTTATAGCACCCCAATGTGTAACAGCTAAACCTTTGAAATAGCCCAACACGCATCAACCAGATGATGTTTTTTAAAAAATCTTATTATTTATTTAGTACAGGGTCTCACTACATAGCTCAAGACTCAGTGATTCTCCTGTCTCA
>PVKN010013685.1:0-19763 GCA_004027915.1 Capromys pilorides | reverse complement strand
ACTGTCTCCCCACTCCTGCCTCCCGCTGCCCAACGCACGGCGGACGCTGCCTCCCCCACCCCTCCGCGGTCACCCATGTCGGGACGCACCATATATCATGCTGCAGTCGGGAGGGGCCTGGAGCTGGCCACCCCCGCCCCGGGCTCCCTGACGAAATCGTCCTTTTCCGAGGCGGATGACAGGTTGTGGGAACAACAGCTTGAATTACGGAAAGAAGTTTCCCCACTGAGTTAATCTGCAGTGGCTGGAGGTGACCTTCTGGAGACGGCGATTAATCATGGGCCGTGGCGGGCGCCGCGCCACGCCAGGCCCTTTGGGGGAATACTAATTCCACTACAAGATAAATCATAATTTGACAATAATCATCTGCCCTAATCACTCCAATTCTTCCATTTAATTATTTGTATACACCGTGTTTCTTCATGGAGGACCCTGGTGCCCATGGGTGGGGAGGAGACAGCCGACTGAGCACAGACCCCATCTCTGGCCCTTCAGCCGTTGCCTTCTTTTGTGCCTTGGGGTTCTGCTCCAAGCTGATAAGAAGAATGTTGGACTGAAGAGTTTCCATACTGGGGAAACTAAGGCACGAGGCGACTGCAGGTCTTGCCCAAGGTCACACAGCAAGCTTAAGGCAGCCCAGGGCGACGTCTAGGCTTTGATGTTCAGTTGTAGACTGTGCGTCATTGCCCAGAAGGCCTTGCTTCTGCTGCTGGGTCCTCAGCCTCTGCCAGGCCTGCTCCCAACCTCTGTCTGGCCGTGTGGCAGGATTGGTGACTGCTTCATGCCCTCTGGGTGTGGTCATGTGCTTAGGACATGAGGAGCAGGGACATGGGTGTCTGGGCAGGCACTGCCCAGGTCCCCCTGCTGGACTGTGTGACCCTTGATGGTTAATGGGACCTCTCCTGAATTTGTAGCCTTACTTGTAAATTGGGCTGGGTTCCCTGTCTCCCAGGGTGGTGAAGACCTGGCCACGGGCCAGACCCACAGGACTGGTCGCAGCTGCCTGCCCCTGCCACTTCCTGTTCTGTCTGGTCCCAGCCACCGGAGCCCTGCATTTCCTACCTCCACTTCCCCTCCCAAATCTGGCCCCTACTGCTGCCATGATCAGGCCCATGCTTAGCCTGGAGAGTCCCAAGCTGTGTCCCTGAAGTCCCCTGAGGAGGGGCTGAGCTGTTATTGTGGGTCAGGCTCCCTAAAGCCTGAATGACTTATTGTCTGTCTTCTTGCTGGCTGGTTCCTGGCACTGGGGAAGGAGCAGATAGGTAGTGGAGTAGGCAGAGAAGGCACCGGCCTGCTGCATCCAGGAAGAACCCCCTTCTATGAGGCTTATGGCCTGTCTTTGTGGCAGTTTGACAGGGGATGGCTCCCCTAAACAAGAGCTCCGAACCTGCTGGGTGTGTGCTGATGGGGCCGTAGCCACAGACCAGAGTGGACAACATAGCAGTAGCCAGTGGGGCATTCCTGGCCCCAAGGAAATGGGTGTTAGGCTGACAGTGAAGCTTAGTCCTTATTCTCAGGGTCCCTGTCTTGGGGAAGAAATGTGGCCCCTTTGCTCAGAACTGTGATAAGAGGAAAGAATAGGAAACAATACAAACTCTGTCCCACCTGTCACTATTTATGCAGCACCTTCCATGTGCCAGTCATGGTGATTTTTTTTTTTTTTTTTTGCCTGCTTCACATTTCTGAGTCCTCACTACCATTTGTGAGCAAAGTGATGTCAACCCATTTTACAGATGGAGAAATCAAGTCACAGAGAACTGAAATCCTTTGCTCAGCATTATCAAGCTTATGAGGACAAGGTTGGGGATTGAAGACAGCCTTTCCCTGTATTCCTTCTTTTTTTTAAATTTTATTTATTTATTTGTTTGCTTGTTGTGTTTGTTTGTTTCTTTATTTATTCATTTTGTGGCTGGCTCAGCCTGCCCTGGTGGTGGCGCTGGTGCAGCATGTGGTGCCGGGGATCGAACCGCAGTCCCTGCAGTTGCCTGTGCTTTCCTAAGCAGGCGCTTTAGACCACTGAACCATCTCGCCGGCCCCCTGTATTCCTTCTTGTCTCCTAGAAATCTGGGCAAAAATCACGGTATCGTAGAGCTGTTGGTCAGAGGACCTGAATGTTTAGGTTTTTAGGTCCCAGCATATGAAAGGGCTTCAGAGCAGTCATGAGACTGGTGTGGAAAGGCACAGACTCTGCCTCAGCCCTGCATTCCTGCAAGTCCCCCAAGGCTCCGGCTTCTCCCTTCTGTGATGGGTCCACATCACTCTCCTTTGTGGACACAGGGCTCCCTTTATCTTTGTCCTGGCTGGGGACAGCCGTGGCCCTGCCTCTTCCCTTCAGTGGCCCTGCCTTGGAGCTTGTGGCTGCTGGTTGATGTTATTTCCTGACAGTGCTTGGGCAGATCATCCCTGGCCTGTGCACTGGGACCCTGCTGGCTGTGTGTGCTGCTTCTGTCAGGTGCCCCTACTCTCCTGCACCCCCACCCTCCTCAGTGCTCCTACGCACAGCAGAACTGATGATGCTTTGCAGCTCCTAGGCTTGGGCAAAGTCCTTGGTCTTGCTGGCTTGGTTTCCACATCTGTAAACCAGGGGTAATAATAATACCTGACCTCAAGCCTTGTTATCTATTGTCTGCATGGTGAGGTCACAGAAGCCAGCCAATGGTGGCCCTCCTTTGGCCTGCCCCAAATGTCTTTTTGGGGTGATTAGGGGTGGAGAGGCCTCCCTGTTACAGCCAGCCCCTCCATTCAGAAAGGCCAAGACTCCTTCAGGCCATGGCCAACCTTGTTTTGGGCAGGGCTGAGGTGTAAGAGGGCTGGTGGGAGGTGGTAGACCTGAGTCGCAGTTGGCCCAGTGGGGAGAGATGGCCTGGGGGGAGAGCCACTGCGTGGTGGGAGGAAGGGAGGCTGTGGCGCTATAAATACCTCTCAGGTAACAGGGCCCGTAAATGAAGGGAGGGAATTAGTCACATTCTGAGGCGCCTCAGAGAGAAGAGGAAGGGGAGCAATGACCTGAATCCACAAAGGGAAGAAATTAGGCTAACCTTGTGGGGGAGGTCAGGGGCCTGCATAGGCTTTGTAGGCAGGGGCCAGGGAGGGAAAGCCGTGGCTGGAGGCAGGGACTTTTTCTCTCTTTCCAGGTCCAGATGTGTGAGATTTGTGAGAGACACTTGTTTCCTGGCCTCACCCAACCTCAAACCCATTCCTCTTTGGAAGTCCTTCTGGAGGTCTAGCCCAAATCTCTCCTCATGTTTTTCTTTACTGCCCTCCTGGCTTTGCACCCTGTCTTTCCTTGGGCCCCTACTTTGTTATGTGTCAAACTTTGGGGTCATTCCCTGGGCCCCTGGGCTCCTGTTTCAGAAGGATTTTTGCTTGGGAAGGCAAGGAGGACATGCCCTGCATCCTTCCTTCTGGACTCAAGCTGACTAGAGCCACTTGGTCCCTTACCAGGATGACAGCCATGGCCTACTGTCTAGTCTCCCAGCCCCAGATTTGCCCCTCCAGGCCAGCTCCCTGCCTGGGGCTGGCAGTGCCCTTGCTTATACTCACCCTGCTCCCTAGGAATGGTGGCCATCCGCATGTGCGGTCACTAGACCCGAGCCAGGCCCTGCACCAGCTTCCACACCACGCCTTCTGCCTTTGCTCTATGTCACCCCGAGCAGCAGTGTGAAGTCTCCAGGTTTTTGCAGCCTACGTGCCTGCTTCTTGCTTGGCCTGGCAGATTTGTATTTTCTTCCAAGACCCAAGCTTGAATCTGAAATCCTGCTGCTCCCTCCCTGGCTAAGCTGGGTCCTCCCTCATGCTCTAAAATCACATCCTGCAATGGTGGTGTGAGGAAGTTGTCAGGATCCACGTTAGGCACCGAACTAATATGTGACCTGGGGTAGAAAATGGGCTTTCCAGAGCCTCAGTTTCCCCACTTATAAAAAGGGGTCCTCAAGGTGCTTCCCAGGAGGGTGTACAGTCTAGGCGAGACCCCGTATTTGGAGGGCTTAGCACATAGTCAGATGGTGGTTGTTGTTGGGGGTCACAGTATTGATCACAGGTTTCTGTGTCTGCCTCCCCTGAGGGCTCTGAGGTGGGGGTGGAGGCGGTACTGCGTCCCCGTGTGACTCGTTGCCGCTGCTGCCGCAGTGGCCAGCTCATGCCTGGCACTGAGATGGTCGGCAAATGTTTGCTGAATTAATGAGTGGGGGTTGCAGGGAGGGCTTGGGCTGCAGTTCCGCCTGGGCTGCTGCAGCTGGGGCGCCTGTGTACATGTGTGTGCCCCTGGGAGTGTGAGTGAAGGGTGTCTGTGGGCGGGGGAACCGTATCCTTGTCCCGGGGGTCTGGCGTCGCCGTGGGCAGCCTGGCGCGCCTGCTCCCTGGGGTCCCCGCCGAGCGCCTGCCTGGCTGCGGGACCCCGTTGCCAGGAGCAGTCAGGATGCGGCAGCGTCTCCATGGCAACGTGGCATCTCGCGCCGCGCGCCGCCCTCCCCCGGCGCCCCGCAGTGGGCAGGAGGCCGAGCCTGGCAGCCCCTCCCGGCCCAGCAGCCAGCAAGCTGGGCCAGAAAGGCCAAAGCCTGGCGGGAGGAGCTGAGGAAGGGGCTCCTGCTTTTTTCTGTTTGTTTAAGAATGAGGGGCTGACTTGCCTTTACTTCCCTTTCCACCTGGGACAAGGAGATACGAGGGCTGTCTAGAGGCAGTCCCCTCCCTCTGCTTCCCGACGGATCAGGAAGTCATGAACAGGTTCTGAGCAGGGTGGGGGATCCTCACGGGTGGGGGGACATTTCTGATCTGAGTCTTGGCTGTGAAAATAGCACAGGGTCCAGGTTGGAGTGGCTTTGGAGAGGGGTGTCCTGTTCCAGCGGCTTCATGAGCCACTCTGCTCCCGCGTCCGCGCGGCTCACAGATGCCACCCGTACGCAGAGCCTGCTGTGAGCTCCCAGTGCCCCTGCCTTCTTGGTCATGCTGTGCCCACAGACGCACTCAGGACGCCCTACTGCACCCCGGGCCCAGGTCCCACCCAGTATCTGCCCAGTACCTCCTGTACCCATGTGGTTCTCTGGTTATCCGGCGCACCCCTGTGCCTACTTAGTACTTCCAAATAGCCACTCGGGACCATCCCTGAGTCCTCCTACTAACCCACCCAGGCCCTGCACATCTGAAGCCGCCCTGCTGTGTACTGGTGCGCACCACTGCGACCGCGCCCTGCCCATACACTCCCACTACACACCTCCTGTCCCGCTCTACCTTCGGGTAAGTTTTCTTTGCCCCTGTCTCCCCGCCCGCCCTCCAAGCCCGAGCTATGCCAAGCTGTACTGCTTGCAGCAGCCAGGAGGGGGCGTGCGAGCGGTCATTCAGCGGCCAGCGCAAGGGGCGCGGTTAGGGGCTAACACTCAAGGTTCTTGTCCTAAAGGGACGGAATCCGCGCCCGGGTTGGGGCTGCGTTCCAGGGCAGATTTTCCCGAAGCAGCCGCACCCTCACCTCGCATCTTCTGCGCGCCCCCACCGGGCTCACCGCAGCCACCGTCGTGGCTTTGACAATGAGATGGGGCGCGCGCCCTCTGGTGGCCATGGAACAATGGCGTTCTCGGTTGGCTGGGGAGGAGCGCGTCTGGGGCGGGTTTGCGCCTGTCTAGGCTTGTTTTCCAGCCTGCTCTCTCGCCTAGAGTTCCTCTGTTCCTCTGTGTGGAGGAAATGGATGGCGTCACAGCAGGAGGGATGCAGGTTAGACTCCCACAGGGTCCTGAGTTGGGGTGGCCTTGGCCTACCTATCTCTCCAGGGTTAGATCTGTGATCTTGAGCCTGGAGTCAGGACAGTGTTCACTAAGCCTCCGCTGAGTTTGAGCAAGTTACTTCCTTCTTTCTAGGCCTCAGTTTCCTCATTTATAAAATGAACATCAAAAGGACAGTTGTAGAGCATCCATCAGGTGGTGACGATGGGATAACAACAGCCCTGGTCTCCGTTGTTAATAGTGTTAAGCGAAAAAAAAAAAAGTATTACTTCCACACTGCTGTTGGGTGTTGTGCAAAGCGATCTCGCCTTTGGGATTCAGAGGTTCTTGTACCAGGAGGGCATAGAGCTCAGGCTCTGAAGAAGCTTTCTATCCTGAGCAGCTCAAGGGCAGAGTGACAAAGGCCTTTGTTGATCTGTGCCTGATGTCTTGCTTCCAGAATGCTCCCCAGCATCCTTAGTCCCTGCTGGGACAGGAGGCAGAGAGAGGGACAAAGGACCCTGGAGAGCTCTCTGCCCAGTGCTCTCAGAGGCCTGGCTGGAATAGGGGAACATCCAGGCCCCAGGCAGGGAGTAGGTGGAGGAAGCATGTGTCCTGGCCCAGGCAGCTGGACCTGGGGCCCTTGCCCCGGAACCAGGGCCATTTCCTGCAAAAGGAATATCTATGAGCAGGAAGGAAGAGACTGGGAGGAGAGGAAGTGGAGGGAGAAGCAGGAGCCAGCTGGGAGGGAGTGCTCTCTGAGACTGCCAAGAGAGAGGCCACGGCCTGGCTGAGAGGCCGCGGGCTGTCACCCTGCTGGGGTTCAGATGTGTGTGGTGGCAGGGAGAGGCAAGGAGAGAGGATATGAGTGCCACCTCTGTTTCCTCTCCAGCTGTAATCCTGGAGGTTGAAACAGGAGGATCACAAGGTCAAGGCCAGCCTGGGCGATTTAGTGAAACCTTGTTTCAAAATAAAAATAATATTTTTATTAGCTCAGTGGTATAGGGGCCCTGGGTTCAGTACTCAGTACTAGTGTGGAGGTGGGTGGGGAGAACATCTCCCATTTTGGAGCTTCATGGGGTTACTACAGAGGTCAGGGATGTAAATACCAGCTTACTGATGCTTCATGATTGTTAGTTCCTACTCCCCAGATGGACTACTTGATCTGTGAGAAAACAGCATAGACAGAGTCTGGTATGCCCAATACTTGTGAGCTCACATATTCACTCAACAACCATTACCAAGCACCTTCTATGTGTTGGGCCCAGGGTTGTCACCATGAACAGGATCCACGGAATTTGTCTGTATGGAGGGAAGATGAGTCACTGTGAAACACAGAGCCCGGGACAGCCCAGACCAGCTGCCTGACCCAGCCTGGGAGTGGAGCCAGGCTTCCTGGAGAAGGTGATGTTCTTTCTTTCTTTCTTTCTTTCTTTCTTTCTTTCTTTCTTTCTTTTTTTGCAGGACTGGGGTTCAAACTCACGACCTTGCACTTGCCAGGCAGGCACTTGTGCCACAGAGCTATCTCCCCAGCCCCAGAAGTTGATGTTCCTGTCAGGACCCAAAGGGTGTAGCAGACAGACCAGTATGGCAGGTGGGCGGGAGGAGGGTCCTAGGCAGAGGGAAGAGCGGACAGAGACCTAGGCTTCAGGAGGGGGTGCACAGCTGCACAGAGAATGTGGCGGTGAGCCGGGGAGGCTCTAGGGTAGGGCTTTGGATTTTTTCCCTGAGCAGTGGGAAGCCAGAGAAGATTCTAGGCAGGGGCAGAATGGTCAGAGTGGGATTAGTGTAACGGGCATTCAGGGCGCCATAGTATGGTCAGGTGACTGCTCCCCCTTCTGAGCCACCTTCCCTGCACTAAACATCACCCAGAGGAGGCGGTTTAGGTCCTCTTCATCCCAGCACTTCCCCAGGCCTTGGGGGACAATCTCTGGCTGTGGCTGTGCTTGTGACCCAGTTAGTATGGCTCTATTTGAGACCCCATGGGGTGAGGGGAGGGCAGTTGCCCTACTCATTGAGTCCTGTGTCAGGCTTGCAGGGATGGGCCAGGGCACTTCAGGGACAAGGCCACATTGGGCCTGTCTCACAGGGGCCCCCGGTGAACATTCTGGCTGACTTGAAACCGTTAATAATTTTTTTTTTGCAGAACTGGGAATCAAACTCAGGACCTTACACTTGCCAGGCAGGCACTTGTGCCCCTGAGCTATCTCCCGGCCTCCTTTAATAATTTTTTAAGACAGCTTTTATTTATTTAGTATAGGATTTCACTACACAGACCAGACTCATAGTGATCCTCCTGTCTCAGCCTCCCCAGCGCTGGCATTACAGCACCACACTCAGTTTTGGTGGCGGAATTGGGGATCGAACCCAATTTCTTTCTTTCTTTCTTTTTTGAAATTATTTATTTATTTATTTGTTTGTTAGCTTGTTTTGTTTGTTTGTTTGTTTATTTATTTTGTGGCTGGCTCAGCCTGCCCTGGTGGTGGCGCTAGCGCAGCATGTGGTGCCGGGGATCCAACCGCAGTCCCTGCCATTGCTTGAGCTTTCCTAAGCAGGCGCTTTAGACCACTGAACCATCTCACCGGCCCCACGAACACAATTTCTTGAGTTTACTAGGCAGGTACTTAGATTGCTGAGCTATCTCCCTGGCCCCAGCTTGGTTATTTTTTAATGAAATGCCCACGCAGATTGTAGAATCTCAGTGATCTTGCCTATAAGTTAAGGCCTCTTACATTTGCATTTAATTTATTTTTTGTTTGTTTGTTTGGACATAGGTATTATATAGCGCAGGCTGGCCTCAAACTCCCAGCCCTTCTGCCTCAGCCTCCTCAGTGGGTGAGATTAAGGTGTGTGTCCTTGTGCCCTGCTTTCTGTACAAGGGGCTCAGTGTTGCCCTCTTGTGCCAGATCCCACAGTATAACCTGCCCCAAATCTCTAGCGTGGGGAGCTGGGGGTGGGGTGGGTGGGACCTGGGTGCACCCATCGTGTGCCCAAAATGAGCCCCTTTCTACGGCAGCCCTCCACCCCCATCCTGTTCTCACCCACTGTGCCACTGCCCAGGGGCAGGGCCTTGAAGATACTCCCACCATGGCCTTGGTGGCACTTCACTGACCACCAGGCTGCCGTCCAGCAGGTTCCTGCTTCTCTTCCTTTAAGATGGGGCACCTCTAGGGCACGGCCTGTAGAGGGACTTCGGGCTGGACATGAGCTGCATGGCCCTGCTCCCAGCCCCTATGCTCTCCTTGCTGATTTTCTAGCAGACCAGACTCATGTCCAGTGCAGGGCCTTTGCACGTACTCTTCCTTCTGTTTGTAGTTCCTTTTACCTGATGATTGGTGACTGACTCTTCATTGTTCTTTGGTCCTTAGTGTAAGTGTCACCTCCTCTGGGATGGTGTGCTTTACAGTTCCAATGGACATCTTTCCCCCACTTTTTTTTTTTTGAGGCAAGGTCTCATGTAGTTTGCCTTTCTTTCTTTCTTTCTTTCTTTCTTTCTTTCTTTCTTTCTTTCTTTCTTTCTTTCTCTTTTTGAGACAGGGTCTCATGATGCAGTTCAGGCTGGCCTTGAGCTCACTTTGTAGCCTAGGCTGGTCTCAAACTTGCAAGGATCCTCCTTCCTCAGCCTCTGGAGTACTAGGATTACACGCATGTGCCACCATGCCCAGCTTTAGTATGGTTTTAAATTATGTAGCTCTGACTGGCCTTGAACTCACAGCAGTTTTCCTGCCTCAGCCTCTCAAATGCTGGGATTATAGATATGTGCCACCAGGCCAGGGGATAGTTCCCCTTTGTAGTCATTCTGTTAACTTTACTTTTTAATTTTCTGTACAGCATGTAACAGATTCTTTTTTTTTTTAAATGAAGAATCACCTTTCTTGGACCCTCAGGGCTGGTATCACATCTTGCCCTTGCCCCTGGCCTTGGCTGCTGTGAGGCCTGCCGCTAATGCTGGCAGAGCAGAGGAGCGCTTGCTGATGGAGCACAGGCCAGGCACAGAGAAGATGAAGCAGGGGGAGCTGCAGGCTCAGGGGTGGGGAGGCCGAGGAGAGTCCCAGGGAGGAGCTTCCTTTGGAATCCTTTGCTGAAGACCAGGTTCTCCAGATGGTTGGAGGCAGTGAGAGAGAAGACAAAGAGGCCTCTCATGGGGTGGCTGGGCGGAGGCCAGCTGGTGCTCACACCTGCATCCTGGTGGCAGTGGTGAAGAGCAGCAGCAGGGCCACATAGGAGGACAGCAGGCCAGGTGCCAGTGGTCACCTCTGGCGGGGATGAGACGAGGGATTGGTGGTGTCTGGCCTTGCCCTCCCTGCAGGGGCCAATGGCTGATGTGACCAGTCTGGAACTAGGCATGTTGACCAATTCCCAGCTCTTCCAGGACTGCAGCCACCTCCACAACTCCTCACCGCCCTCAGTGACTCTCAGAAATGCCCCAGCCCCTGACACCCTGTTCCTTTTGTCCCAAGGAAATGTCCACTCTTGAGAGTCCAGGGCAGGACCTGAGGCTGACCACTCCAACTCTGATCCTCGCATCCCAGGGATAGTGGCCTCTTTCCCTTGTTTTTGCACATCTTTCTATCTTTGAAGCAAAGTCTGAGATCCAGGTGAGTGGACCCCTGGTCTGTCTTGCTCCTCAAATCCTCCCTGACTGGCAGCACATAGGAGGTGCCCCAGGTAGACCTGGCCCTGCTTTTACTGAGTTCCCAGCCCAGGACAAGTAAAGCAACCCCAATACACCTTTACAGTGGATTGATTGGGGTACTGAGGCTTGAGCCCAGAGCCTTGTGCAAGCCTTGAAGCAGTCTAGCACTGAGCTGCACCCCAGATCCCCCGCCCTTTTAGAAAATATTTTAGTTTGCGGCAGGGTCTCCCTGAGTATCCCAGGCTGGCTTCATTCTATAGATCCTCCTCCCTCAGCCTCCCAAGGTGCTGGCACTACTGTGCCTGACTATTATTTTTAACTGTGGCAAAATACATATACCAAAAAATACAGTCTTTATCCTTTTGAGACTGGGTTATTTCAGTTAATACAGTCAAGGTTCATTGCAGTGTAGCATGTGTGAGGGTTTCCTTCCCTTGTGAAGCTGAACACTGTTCCTTTGTGTGCGTGCATCATGCTTTGCTTATTCACTTGATGGCCGATGGACGCTTAGGCTGCTCCCACCTCCTGGCCGCTGCAGATGCTGCTGCTGTGAATGGAGTGTTCAAGCATCTGAGTCTCTTTTAATTCCTTTGGGAATATTCCCAGTGTTCAGTTGCTGGATCATATAGTAATTCTGTGTTTAATTTTTTTGGGAATCACCTTAGTGCTGTCCTGTTCTGTCGTTTCCTTTGAAAAGGCCTTTCTATGTAGTTCATGCTGGCCTCGAACTCACTATGTAGCCAGGTCTGGCCTTAAACTTACAGTGATTCTCCTGCCTTTGCCTCCCGGGTGCTGAAACTACAGGCGTGCACCATCACACGCAACATCATCATAGCATTTTTCATAGTGTCTGTGCCATTTTATATTTCCACCAGTATTGTGCAAGAGCTTCAGTTTTTCTATATCCTCACTAATGCTTATTTTATTTCTTTCTTATTCTTTTTTGCTTAGTAAATACTGCAGTGGATTTGAAGCACTGGCTCCTGTGTTGTGTGGTTTGCATGTGCCATGAAGTGTACATACGTGGGAAACTTGGTCCCTAGTGTAGTTGTGTTATGAGGTGGTTGGAGGGCCTGGGATATAGCTCAGTGGCACTGTGCCTGCCTGGCAAGTGCAAGGACCTGAGTTCAATTCCTGGTTCAAAAAAAAAAAAAAATAGTTGGTAGAGCTAGGAGATGTGTTGATACCTGGCTGTGATCCTAGCACTCTAGATGGCTGAGGCAGGAGGGTTGTGGGCTTGAGCCCAGCCTGGGCCACTTATAGATTTGGTGAAACCATGTCTAAAAATAAGAAATAAAATGCTGAAGATATAGCTCTGTCCAAAGGCGCTGGGTTCAATCCTGTGTGTGTGTGTGCACAAACGTACATGTGTTGGAAATGTTAAGGGGTGGGGGGCCTAATGGAAGATAATTAAGTCCTTGGAGGGAATTAATGTAGTTCTCATATACTTAGTTCCCACCAGAGTTTTTTTTTTTTTTTTTTTAAAGGGTCTTTCTAAGATACCAAAGTCAGGCTCAAACCTTGGTGATTTGGGTTGAGAGAGCCATTTTACCAAGATGGCGCTGAAGGCGAAGAAGGAAGCCCCTGCCCCTCCCAAAACTGAAGCCAAAGCAAAAACTTTGAAGAACAAGAAGGCCATGCTGAGAGGCTACAGCCACAAAAAGAAGACATGAACGTCACCCATCTTCTGCTGCCCCAAGACCCTGTGGCTCTGGAGGCAGCCCAAATACGCTCGGAAGAGCGCCCCAGGAGAAACAAGCTTGTCCCCATGCCATCAACAAGCTCCCCTTGAACACAGGGTCAGCTATGAAAAAGATTGAAGACAACAGCGTACTCGCGTTCATTGTGGATGTCAAAGCCAATAAGCACCAAATCAAGCAAGCTGCAAAGAAGCTCTGTGACGCCGATGTTGCCAAGGTCAATACCCTAATCAGGACTGACAGAGAGAAGAAGGCACATGTTTGACTAGCTCCTGATTATGATGCGTTGGATGTTGCCAACAAAATTGGGATCGTCTAAACTGAGTCCAGCTGGCTAATTCTAAATATATACCTCTTTTTTTTTTCCCCAGGGAAAAAAAAAGTTTGGTGATTTGGGGTATCCCAGGTATATTCCAGGCTGGTCTTGAACTCACTATGTAATCTAGGCTGGCTTTGAATTAGAAATGATCCTCCTGCCTCAGCCTTCCAAGTGCTTGAATTATAGACAACGCCCTCCCCCCCCCAATCCTATTTATTTCTTTCTTTATTGGTACAGGGAATCAAACTCAGGACCTTGTGCTTGCCAGGCAAGGACTTGAGCCACTGAGCCAAATCCTAGGTTTGCCTATCTTTCTCTCTCTCTGTCTCTCTCCCCATCTCTCCCTTCCTTCCCTCCCTACCTCCATCACCTTGTCTCCCTCTCTTCTTCCCTCCCCACTCCCTCCTTCCATGTCTCTTAACCTGGGTCTCAAATCCAAGGTCTTTTGTGTGCTAATCAACTGCTCTACCAGTAAGCAACATCCCCAGCCCCCAGGTTTTTGTTGTAACAATGACAAAGGGACTCACATTTGTTTGGATATTTCCATATCCATGTGATTAATGTGTGATACACATCTAGGAGGAAAATACGGATCTTTGGGAGCGGAGGTAGGGTGGTAGGGTAGTCTCCTAGGTCTCAAGGACTTTAGGCGAATGTATCTGTATGGAGGCCCGGAAGCAGGAGGTGAGCGCTGCGTTTTGCAGGAGAATAGTGAATAATTAACTGTGGGTGGGTGCAAGGACTTGAGAGGTGGGCAGTGCTGGGTGCAGCAGGGCTTTAGGCCATGCAGAATGGACAGGCAACAGGGTTGCCTGGTGGTGAGGTTGCTGTGGCGCAGGGTGCCGGAGCTTATGGGGTGCACACGGGCGAGACACCCAGTATGCACCCGGGATTTCCAGCATCCAAGGATCGGGATGTGATCGCTAAGGACCCTTGCTCCCGCCGCTGCAGCCAGCGAGGCTCTATCACGGATCTGGGGCTAGCGAGAAGGATCTGGCACCCCCAGTTAGGGGATTAGACCAGATGCTTTCAAAGTTCTGAGGACAGAGCTCGCGCTCTTGAGACCAGGAGGGGGCTTCACGCTCGACTTGGACTGGGAGCGGGGGTCTGCAGTACCGGTAAGGGCCGCACGAGGGCGCGCGAGGACGAGAGCGGAGTTGGGGGAGAGGGAGGAGAACAGGGAGAATGGAGAGGGGAGGGTGGGGGAAGGACAGAGCTTTTGGGCACGTGCGATGGCTGATGGGCTGCATCCCTCTGCGGGGCTTCGTGTTCCGTTGAGTTTCTGCCTCCAAAGGTCAGAGTGTGAGAAGAAAGTGAAGCACACCCTCCCAGGCCCAGAGAAGTAGAGTGGTTTGCCTCAGGTCACCAGCAGGAGGATCGGACCTTCCTGCCTGGGCTATCAGCCCCAATCACTGTCGCACCCCAGATGGACTCACGTGGGGAGTGCCCCATGTCCTCCTGTCTTCGGCCTCACGTTGGCGCTCTGCTCAGGGCCCACAGCTTCCTGCCTCCCTGTCCCCAGGGTCAGAGCAGCAGCGGAAGAGAACTTGGCACTTGAGACCCTTTGCTGAGCACCCCCCCCCCCCCAAGTGAGCTCTGCTGTGTCCCATCGCCATGGTAACCATGGTGCCAACATCTGGTTGTATCTAGGCAGCCTGATGGGCTGTCGCCTGCCTCTGGGTCCTGACTACCTCTGAGGGATCCCTGCTGAACACTAATCCATGGTACAGCCAAGATACAACCAGGATCCCCCTAAAGGTCCCTGGAGCAGGGTGATGGCAGTTTGGCTATCCCTGGGGTAAAAATATGATTTCATTGTCAGACTAAGGACCAGAGCGGGATAGGGAGTCCTCCAGGACTGTGCAGTGAGGCAGGGCGGAGGAGCTGCTTATTGCTACTCAGAAAGGACCAGAGGAGGGGCTGGGGAGATAGCTCTGTGGCACAAGTGCCTGCCTGGCAAGTGCAAGGTCATGAGTTTGAACCCAGGTCCCGCATAAAAAAAAAAGGACTGGAGGGTCCAGAAAAGGGGGTGAGCTTGCTGTACACCCACAGGTTCAGGGTGGAAGGGCAGTCACCTGACCTTCCACCCTGGAAGTCTTCCCTGACCATCAGAAATGATACTTGATTTTTTTTTTTGACAGGGTCTCATGTAGCTCAGGTTGGCCTTGGACCTGTTATGGCCCAGGCTGGCCTTGGATTTGAGGCAATCCTCCTGCCTCAGCCTGTTGTTGCTGGAACACAGGCATATGCCACTATACCCTGCAGAAATGATGCTTTCTATCTGGTCTAGGGGGCCAGAAGTTCACTCTGAGTTTCTTCACTGGACCTTAGAGCCTTTTGCTCCATGTTCCTGGCCTGCCAGGAAAGCCCCTCTCTAGTCTCCTGATGGTGGGCTGCCTGTCTTGCCGACACAGCTCCAGTGGCCAGGAGCTCATTGTTGTATTGCATGCCCATTCAGGGAGGCTGGGCCAGCTGTCTGGGTTCCGAGGCTGTGGGAACTTGTCAGCCTGAGCTGCACAGAGCAAGTGGCCTCTCCGCTGCATGCAGGACTCAGATAGCTCCAGAGAAGTCTGTGTCCCCCTCCTCGGCTCCCATAAACAAGGTTTCTAGCGCTTCATCGCCTGGTCAACTTGCCACTAGGTGCATGGCCGTTGGGACTGGCTCTTCTGTGCTGACAGTTTTTCTCAATATGTAAGAAAATATGTGTGTTACAGGGAAAAAATATTCCTGATTTCACCACCCAAAGATAATCCCTTTTAGCTGCTTGGGGTCACTTTTCCTGAGCAGACATCCATGTGTATGTTAAAGTGTGAGGCAGAACAGGGTGTGGTTGTGCATGCATACAATCCTAGCCCTTGGGAGGCCGAAGCAGGAAGATCACCATGAGTTGGAGGCCACTCTGGGTTACATAGTGAGTTCAAGACCAATCTGAACCACATAGCAAGGCCCTGCAGAGTAAAGAGGCCAAATCTGAGTCCTGACTCCCTCCGACACCCCAGACAGAAGTCAGAGGTGCCATGAACATGATCCTTACCCCATATGCTGTCAAGGTGAACCCAGAGACCCACTTTTTTTTTTGGTACCAGGGATCAAACTCAGGACCTTGTGCTTGCCAGGCTAGTGCTTATGCTGCTGAGCTATCTCACAGGCCCCAAGACCTGCTTTTCTTTTAAAATTATTTATTTGTTAAAGGATCTCACTACGTAGCTTGGACTTGAAGTGATCCTCCTGTTTCAGTCTCCTCAGTATTGGGATTACAGGTGTGCACCACGCAGCCTGGTTTTGGGGCCTACATGGCATGCGGTACTGGGGGATTGAACTCCATCCTTGTGCTTGTCAGGCAGGTGCTTAGATTGCTGAGCTATCTTCCCAGCGCCTGCTTTTTTTTTTTTAAAATCAAAGTTGTTATTCCATTTTAGCAAATATTTGTAATGTCTGATGCATCTTTTTCTTTTTTTTTTTTTTTCTTTTCTGTACCAGGGATTAAACTCAGGACCTTGCACTTGCCAGGCAAGCACTTATTCTGTTGAGTTGTGTCCCTGGCCCCTGATACATCTTTTTTTTTTTGGTGGGGCGGTGCTAGGATGGCACTCAGGAACTCAAGCATGCTAGGAAAATGCTCTGCCACTGAGCCACACCCAGCCCTGTGCTGTACCATCTTTTAATTAGTTTATTTATTTATGATATTGGGAATTGAACTCATGACTTTGCACTTGCCAGGCAGGCGCTGTGCTTCTTAGCTATATTCCTGGCCGTTGCACTATTTTTAATGGTTGCACGATACTCTAGTGCACCAAGATGCACATTTTATTTAACCAATGACCTACTTTCGGAGATCTGAGCCATGCACACTTTTTTTTTTTTGCCATTGTATTCAGTGTTGCAGTGAATATTCTCGTAGCTTGCTCACATCCGTCTTTATTCCCTTAGGATCAATTCCCAGCAGTGGAACTGCTAGGTTGGAAGGCAGGAGCTCTAAGGCTTTTGCTACACATAGACACTCTGCTTTCCGAAAGTTGACACCGCTGTTGGCTCTTAGCCAACAGCTGAGCGAGTGTGCCCACTTCCCACACGAACCCACTGGCTACCCCTTTCTCTACATTTTGCCATTAATTCTGGAAACACTGGAAGAAGTTGAACAAATTTTGAACACCTAGATTTTACAATTTATAGTATATTAGCTTTGTTATCTGGATATCCTCTTTCAATTCATATTGTTTTTGGTTGTACATTAAAGTGACCTACAGATATCAATGTATTTTGCCATCCATACACTTCAACGTGTATATCATTAACAAGTTCAATACTATTGTATGGTTTTTATCTCCCAGTACTGGGGATTGAACCTAGGGTCTCATGTTGCCAGGTAAGTTATTTACCACAAAGCTAAATACTGGTTGGTTCTTTCCTCTCCTCTCTTACACTCCCCTTCCCTCCCTTTCTCTCTCTGTGTGGCCTTGAGCTCACATTCCTGCCTCACCCTCTCACGTAGCTAGGACTACAGACATGCGGCCAGTTCATGACTACAGTTCATGTGGCCAGTTCTCTGAGACAAAATACATATATGATGGACTGCACTGTGATCATTAATTGTGTTACGTCAATTTGGCTTGAATAAGTACTGCCTACAGATTAGGCAATTCTGATGTATCTGTGGATGATCGACACTTAGGCCACCAAACTGAGTGGGAAGACCCACTCCAGAGGCAGAAGGCACCAACCATAGGTTTGTAGCTTGGACAGAATGAAAAAGGAGAAAAAAAGGAAGTGTCCCTAATTTCTCAGAAGAGCTCCAGCCTTCGAACATTGGTCTGCAGTTTCTTCAGGCTTCCAACTCAAGCCCACACTAGAGATTCTAGGGTGAGCTAGATCTCTCACAGCTACCGGATCTGGGGTGCTGCAGTGCACACATGGCCATTTTGGGTTCTTCCACCTCAGTGTAGATGGCTGTTGTGACTTCTGCCTCTGATCCTATAAGCTAAC
Source organism: Capromys pilorides (assembly GCA_004027915.1). Taxonomy (NCBI): domain Eukaryota; kingdom Metazoa; phylum Chordata; class Mammalia; order Rodentia; family Capromyidae; genus Capromys; species Capromys pilorides. Next base: position 2,435 of record PVKN010013685.1, on the reverse strand, counting down.
TTAATAAATTCCTTCATGGAGTGGGCCGGGGATGTAGTTCAGTGGCACAGTGCCTGCTTGGCAAACACAAGGTCCTGAGTTCAATCCCAGGTACCGGAAAAAAAAAAAAAATTCCTTCATGGAATTATACTTTTTAATACTTTTTTTTTTTTTTAATTAATTAATTTATTTATTTGTTTGCTTGTTGTGTTTGTTTGTTTCTTTATTTATTCATTTTGTGGCTGGCTCAGCCTGCCCTGGTGGTGGCGCTGGCGCAGCATGTGGTGCCGGGGATCGAACCGCAGTCCCCGCAGTTGCCTGAGCCCTCCCAAGCAGGCGCTTTAGACCACTGAACCATCTCGCCGGCCCCGGAATTATACTTTTAATTTATTTATGTATTATTTTTTAAAATGTATTTGGTTGTTACAGGATCTCACTATGCAGCTCAGACTCACAGTGATCCTCCTGCTCTCAGCCTTCCCAGTGCTGGGATTGCAGGCCTGTGCCACTATATCCACAGACTCTGGCCGGCTCAGCCTGTCCTGCGGGGTGGGGCTGAGCATCATGTGGTGGCAGTGATTGAACCATGATCCCTGCATTTGCCTAAGCTTGCCTAAGCAGATGCTTTAGTCCGCTGAGCCATCTCACTAGCCCTATACCTATATTTTATATTGAGTCTGTTCCTCTAGAGAACTTGAATACATGCACAAATCTCAAGTATATCTCTTTTTGGTGGGACTGACATTTGAACTCACAACCTTGCACTTGCCAGGCAGGCACTTGTGCCACAGAGCTATCTCCCCAACCCTTTCAAGTATATCATTTGCTGCATTTTGACAAATACATGTGCATGTATAGCCAACTATACCAGGTAGAAATATTTTCATCACTCCTGAGAGTGTTCCTGTTGGCTTCTCATCCATGCCGATTTCTGTTTTTTTTTTTTTTTTTTCTAGAATATCATAAAAATGAAATAGTGCAGTACGCATTATGTCTAGTTTATCTCATTCAGTATAATGTTTTGGAGACTCATCCTGTTGTATATATCAGTGGTTTGTTCCTTTTCTATTCTTAAAATGCCATTGTACAGGTATGTAACTTCAATCATTTGCCTTTTGCTGGACACCTGGGCTATTTCTAGTTTAGGACTATTGTAAATAAAGCTGCTGTAAACATTCCCATAAACATTTTGCGTGAACATGTGTTTTCTTTTCTCTTGGGTACTTAAGAGCCCAATTGCTGAGTCTTAGGGTAGGAGTAAGTTTTGTCTTATGATCTCACTGACTTTTCAGCTCAGACCACAGTGGGGTTGTCATTCCTCAGTTTAGGATTCCATACCTTGGCGAATATCCCTGACAGTCGTACTGAGAGGGTTTGTGGCCCTTTCCCTGAACATCAACTGGACACCTCAGGCTGTTTCTCATGGACAGATGGACGGACGGACGCCCAGCAGCTGTCTTTGACTCTGAACTTTATAATGCTCTGATTGTCAGCTTTTCCATTTGTCCTCAATAAATCCCATCTTGTTGGCTTTGAATTAACCCTCCAGGGCCCCAGGCAGTCCTCTCAGCCCTGAGCCTGGCATACTAACACGTCTGCCATTGCCCAACCTTGCACCAGCTCTCTCTGCTGCTCTGTGTCCCCTCCCACCACCCCAGTAACTTCCTGTTCCTGTAACTTGGACTATTTTACATAGCTCATGTATGTAGAATCAGGAAATGTTTATCCTTTTTAGTGTGTGTGTGTGTGTGTGTGTGTGTGTGTGTGTGTGGCCAGCTCAGCCCACTGTCGGGCGGGGCTGGCATGGCCTGTGGTGCAGGGAATTGAACTGCAGTCCCTGCGTGCTTGCCTGCGCTTGCCTAAGCAGGTGCTTTGGACCACTGAGTTATCTTGTGAACCCCCAGGAAATGTTTATCCTTTTGAGCCTACCTTATTTCACTTAGCATCATTTTTTATAGTGTTTAAATTTCTTTTAAAAAAAAGTTATTACCTTTAAATATCTTTTATTTGGTACGGGGTCTTGCAACAAAGCTCCGACTTGTAGTGAGCCTGCTATCTCAGCCTCCCCAGAACTGGGATTATAGGCGTGTGCCACTATGCCAGGTTTTGGGGTGGCACAGCATGACTGGGGTTCCATGGCATGCAATGTAGTACCAGAATCAAACTCGGGACTTTGGGGCTGGGGAGACAGCTCCATGGCACAGTGTCTACCTGGCAAATGCAAGGTTGTGAGTTTAAACCCTGGTCCTGCCAAAAAAACAAAAACAAAAAACAAAAACTCGGGACTTTGTACTTGCCAGGCAGGCACTTACACCACTGAGCTATTTCTCTAGCCCCCAGCATCATGTTTTTAAACATAATGTTGTAGCAGGTGTTAGAATTTCCTCCCACCTTTTGTTTTTTCTTCTAAGACAGAGTATTGCTATGTATTCAGATTGACCTTGAAATCATGTAGC
>PVKN010013684.1:0-19741 GCA_004027915.1 Capromys pilorides | reverse complement strand
AAAAAAAAGAAAGAAAAATCTAAATGTACAGAAGTACTAAAATTACAGCAAACTCTCTTTCCCTTTTCTCCACCAATACTGGGCACTAAATCCATGCTAGTCACATGCTATGGCCAGGGATATAGCTCAGTGGTCTAAGCACCTGCTTGTCAAGAGCGAAAAACCCAGGTTCAATCCCCACTATCATAAGCCAGGCTAGCACTGCACTGAGCTGGCCTCTGAAACCAGGCAGGGTGGCGCACGCCTGTGATCCCCACACTGGGAGGGCTGAGACTACCTGAGCTGCTGTGTAGTGAGACCCTGTACCAAATTAATTAATCAACTAATTGATTAATTAATTTCTGAAAAATTACAAAAACACATGCACAGCCCTTTCTTAAAATTATTTTATTTATTTTCAGATAGTCTTGCTAAATTGACCAAGCTGGCCTTTAAATTTGAGATTCTCTACCTCACAGTGTCTTTATTTTTTTTAGTATCAGTGTTCGAACTCAGAACCTTGCATTTACCAAGCAGGTGCTTGTGTTGCTCAGCCATCTCCCCTGCTCACACTCATGAATAGTCAGGATTAAGGCATGTACCACTATACTCTGCAAAAAGATGGCAATAAACTTACGTTTTAAATGTACTTACTTTAATATAAACAAGGAAAATTAATCATTTTAAAGGGATAAAGTTATAGATCTCACCATCAAAGTATAAAACTATTAAGTTTGAAACTATTAAGTTTCGCTCTTGACAATCCATTTTTTTTGACCCCACGTTTCTTAGGAGTTATTCTTGTTAACCATTACCTCAGTACATGTTTCTATTCTTAAAATAAATAAATAATAAGCAAGCAAGCTACTAAGCACATAATATGGTTAAACAAATTATAATCTTCACTTCTGCCAAGGATAAAATGACATCAGGATGTACATATATTTTAATCTAGAGTGAAAAACATGTTATGAGGAACATTTCAGATGCCTCCCTCAAAACTATTTTTCTTATAAACTCATTCCTCAAACTAGTTCTTTAATCAAAATATTGATCAGACCTTCAAAGAAATCAAAATCCTGTAGGTCATCAGGTAGCCTGGGCAGGACATCAGAGAAGTCCTCCTGGTTCAATTCCAAATCGTGTGGAATGTCACTGATCTCATTGGCAATGTCATCCGGCAACTCATCAGCACTCAGCTCTGGGGTGGACGGGCTCCTAGAAGACAATACAGTTGGTCCCAAGACCCTACGTTCCACACAGTGTCACCAAGACAAGTTCATTCAACACAAAAAGAACCTAATGTCTGTTAGGGTTTTTATATCTAATTAAGCATGGAAAACTGTAACAGAAAACATCGCCTTCCATATGTCAAGAGAGGGAAATCTGAGAGTATACACATTGCAAAAAAGACCTAGACACAGTCATGTATTTCTGCTCTCCGTACCAGGGACAGAGGTAGAGCAATCTCACTTCAAATTAAGAGAATGAATCACAATTTTTATCAAGTACGTTAGTACTTTTTAGTAGAATTTCAAATCTAGTCAAGATAATTTTAAAAACTGAAATAGTAATGAATCATGCCTTATGAAATATTCGTCAGAACATATGAACTCATTTTAAAACAGAAAATTCTGACAATATACTATTACATTCTCAATTTCAGCATATGTTCCCTTTGCCATACCCAAGAGTTTCAGTGTTGGTCACTCTGTACACAAGACTACCAACAGTACTCAGCTAATGGCCGGAGCAACTACAATGCCCAGAGAATAGCACGCACATTGAGAACCGCAGGAAAGGCAAGGGAAAGCAAAGCTGTGCCACCACTGACCGGAGGGTAGGGACCTCCACTGGCAGTGAGACGCTGGTGGGCATGCTGAGGTTCCCTTGGGGGACTGCGGGGGGAATGGGCTTCTGGGGTCGACGAGGTCCACGTCGTCTCTTTTTCTTGTGTTTTTTGGTAAGTGCAGGAGGCTTGGTTTTTTTCCTGGGTTTCCTCTGCTGCTGGTGCTGAACTTTACGGGAGTTATCCCCTCTCAAGAAATTATCCTTTAGAGTGAATAAAAAAAAAAAAAAAAATTTAACTGCGATTATCCACTGGCCATACTTGCCTTCCATTCTCCTGGCTTGTTGACGTTCACTAAGGTGATTACAGACAAAAACAACTCTTCTGTACAGTTTACCACTGAGCAATCTACCACATGCTTCACCTGGGAACCAAGTTTGTTTAGTTACCAACTCTCCAGAGTGCCACCTGGCATGTGTCAATTCTCCCAGTTGAAATGGAACTGTGTTCTGCACACAAAACACCCTCTAATCTTGTATACAGACTATTTTTTTGCATAGACTATTTTTTGCATACTTGATTTAGAACAATGTATTTGCCTTGGATGTTTCTAGTAAAATCTAATAACAAATTCTGTTATTTTCTTTTACTAATTTGTGTTTGTTCTATAATCTATAAAATTTCTCAGGGCCGGTGAGATCGTTCAGTGGATTAAGCACCTGCTTTGGCAAAGTGCAGGGACCAGGTTTTGATCCCCAGTCCTGTACGCCATGCTGGCCCCTCCCCCAGGGCACTGAGCTGGCGACATACTCCAGGCATGGTGATGTACACACACACCTGTAACCCCAGTGCTGGGAAGGCTGAAAACAGGAGGATTATCAGGATCCTATACGAAATACAAAAGTTGAAAAGAGAAAAGAAAAGCTTTTACGGTAACTACACAGGATATAATCTTTATAATTCTCCAAAACTTTTATAGCACAAAGCAGACATGTCTGGGGCACTGAGGTTGAATAGTAAAGGAAGTACCAAAAAACCTGCAAAAGGAAAAACTGAAAAAGGAAGAAACATTAGTATATCAAAGAGGAAAAGTCTACTTTATGAAATAAAAAGAAAGAAAAAAAAGAAAAGGGGTTGGGGAGATAGGTCTGTGGCACAAGTGCCTGCCTGGCAAGTGCAAGGTTGTGAGGTTTTTTTTGGTCCCACCAAAAAAAAAAGAAAGAAAAAAGAAAAAAGAAAGAAAAAAAAAAAAAAGAATCCCCTTATTGTTCAATCCTCATAACACAGAAAACACAGAACTGGAATGAAACTAAATGAATTCCAGTAGTGGTCAGTGATTACTGTCAGTAATACTATGGGTGATATTGATAGAGTTGACCAATATCTAACAAATTATCCTGTTAATCAAAAGCAACAAAACAGGTGAGGTGTGATGGCCCACGCCTATAATATCAGTACTCAGGAGGCTGATGCAGGAGGATTGTTGTGAGTGTAAGGCCAGCCAGGGCTACATAGCAACTCTGCTTCAAAAAAACAAAAAAAGTGAACAAAAAATGTAAAATATTTATACTTTCTGGACCAAACAACATCAAACTTATTGATTATTTATTTCAAACCAAGGGTTTCAGAAAGTCATTTATAATTTAGATTAGGTCTAACAGACTAAATACTTCAAAAATGTGGGCTAAGGAAATGCCAATTAGGATGTCCATCACTAATGTCTTCACCATCACGTATAGTGGGCAGAAATTTTACTGAAATTGTACTACCCACAGGGAAAAAAAAAAGAAAGGCCAACGAAACAGCATAAAGTGTTAGTCAGAGGCAGCCAATAATATAATAAAGAATTCAGAAAGTGACTAGTACTGTCCAGATTGTAACACTACACTGTGTATTGAATGTTTTAAGATATACCATATCCAGAAAAACTTTTTTAATTATTATTTTTTTAAATTTTATTTATGTTATAGCCAGCTCAGCCTGCCCTGGGGGTGGGGCTGGAGCAGCATGTGGTGCCGAGGATCGAACCACGGTCTCTACGGTTTCCTAAGCTTGCCTAAGCAGGCACTGTAGACGGCTGAGCTATCTCGGCGGCCCCAGAAAAATTATTAAATTTGATAAAATTGTTCTTTCTATATATCCTGTTAAATTATCTAATAAAATTTAACAACAACACAAACACTAAACAATTTTTGGTCATCTTATATTAAAATAATTTGACTGGTAAGTAGTTTAAAAACTATGCTCCGTGTGGCAGCACACACCTTCAACCCCAGAAATGGGGAGGCTGAGGCAGGAGAGATCACCAAGGGCTCCAGGACAGCTCAGGCCAGAGTGAGTTCAAGGTCAATCTCAACTGCATAGCAAGACCCTGTCTCAAAATCCATCTGAATGAATAGGCAAATACAAACAATAACAACAAAGAGCAAAACTAGAAGGACTTTTCTTTTTGTTTCCAGGGATCAAAACCTGAACCTTGCGACTAGCAGGCAGACGCTTAAGCTGCTGAGCTATCTCCCCACTAAAAAGTATTTAAAGTTCCTTTAAAAAAAGTTTTTGTTTAAAATTTTATTTATTTATTTATTTTATTTAGTATGGGTCTCACTATACAGCATACAGTTCAGGACTCCTAGTGACCCTCCTGTCTCAGCCTCCCCAAGTGCTGGAATTACAACCATGTGGTACCAGGGATCAAACCCAGGTCCTTGCACTTCTCAGGCAAGCACTTAGACCACAGGGCTATCTCTCTAGCCCAGATTTTTATAAAGTTTTTGCTATTAAAAAAAAGATAAATATAACCTGACTTAAACATTACACGGTCTACACATGGACTAGAATATCAAACATTATCCCATTAGTATGTACAATTTTTGTGTTTTTGTAGGGGCTGGGGTCTACAGACAAGAAAACAGAATAGGGTTCCCTTACGTTTTCCAGCTAATCCTGACTAGGACTTACAAAACACTTCACTAGAGATTTCCCTGGGAGATATGCCAAGGATGGGGTCGAAGAAAGAAAAACCCACAGACAATGAAAGGCACCAAAATGTCTTGGGACTTGCACCAAGGGACCAGAAAAATAGCTGACAGGCAGGACACAGAAAGTCAGGCGCACGAACAGTAAGCTGCCCCCCCGCAATACAATATAGGGGGAGGTGGTGTGTCTGTGTGCACACATGTGTAATTAACTTTAAGCAGGATGTACTCATACTGCTGCAGTAACATCTACATGTATACACACATGTTCACTCCAGAGTCACCCTAGTATTCACTTTAGGGTCATTACAGAGTACAACAGATGTCCGCATGTCCCCTTACTAACTCTAACTATAAACGTTCGTTTATTTTTGTGTTGGGGATTGAACCCAGGACCATATGCTTGTGAAGCAAATTGAAACATCCCTGTCAACTAGCTTCCCACCCAAAATATAAGGCCCTAAATGATAGGCCAAGGATAAGTAAATAAAAAGAAGCTGGTCACAGACCCCTGGAAGAAATGATGGTAGGCAGTGTGCTGGGAAGCCAACTGTTATGGCAAGTCAGGGGTGGGAGGTACCCTCTCCCCAGCCAGCAGCTGAAGACAAAAGCTGTGGGTCATCCATTTTTATGGAATCCCTACCCTGATTCTTTTGGGGTTTGTTTTTTTTTGGCACTGGGGATGAACTCAGGGCCTTTCTTTCAGGTAGATACTTATGCCACTAATCTATCTCCCCAGCCCCCAGCCCCCCACCTTGATTCTTATCAGGATAACTATCTTCTTTCCTTTAATTACTGGGGCTCAATTAGGATTCTGGTGGGCAGCATGGACAGCAGAGCAGAGCTCGTCCCTGGGATGCAGCAGCTTTGGTTCACTAAACAGAAGCCAGACTAACATTTTCATGTACTATTTAAAATAAATTTGATTTGAAAAAATTAGATTACCTGAGGAAAACCTAACAACACTTTAAAAAAAAAAAAAAATGCTGTTCTCATAGTTGTCTGTGTGATACCTAAAACACCCATGCTATATTTATTAAATAAACAACAACAAAAAAACCATTTAATTCACATTGATTCAACTCATACTGCATTTCAAAGACATCCTGAGTGCTATCTATAACATGAAAAATTTTCACTTGTGGCCACTAAGAAGTTAACTCCTGCAGGAAAATCACAAATAAAAATACACATAAATACAGTACACAAAATTAAGCCATGACGATATGAACACCTCTCACTGGTAGACAAAAGGATAATTACTTGTAGTTTCATAAGATTAAAGGATAAAATTTTTAAATGGTGGAGGAGACAGCACAAACAGAAAAACAGCAAAGAACTGGATGTGCTATTTCAGGTACTATGGCAATAAAATACAAAGTAAGCCACAACCACAACGTTCAGGCCAAGAGGGTACACAGCTTTGACCATCTTGTTATAGATTTCACACTTTACTGCAGGCAATGCAGAGCTGTTGGATTTGCTTTGTTTCTGTGGTTCTAGGGTAGAACCCAGGCCCTCCTGTAGCCCTGCACAGAACCCTCTGCTGAGGTGCTGGGGATGGCTCCAGCTTGGGTGACGCTTAGGTAAGGACATCACTAGTTGATATAGTGTGCACAGCAAAAGAAGCAGGTACAGAATAGAAAGTAAAGACAAAATGCATGGCCCACATACAGTCCAACATGGGAGAGATGCCTTGGGAACTACTGGACAGCTGTGTCAGCAGTTTTAAAGAAAGGGATGAGGATGCACACAGGGTCACCATGACACAAGGAGTTTATGTGAACGAAGAGATAATGTAAAGAGAAAGGACAATGAACACATGGCTGTATAGCCCTACTAAGAATGGAACTGGAGCCTCAGCAGACTCGAGATGTACTTAGCTCGCTCTCTCTCTCTACCATAAGAGGATACAAGGAGGCTGCCAGGGTCAATCACAAAAACCCCCAGATCCTACGCATACTGGCACTGCTTGGGACTTCCAGGATCTGGAACTGAGAAATACATCACTAGTTCTTATAAGCTTATGATCTGAGGCATAGGATAGTGACTCCTGTGCCAAGATATCATACTTCATCAACTCCAGGATGTAGACATTCCTATCCATGCAACTGGGCAGGACTTTATAATCACTGTCTTACTGGGGCTGTCACTCAGGTGACCGTCATCATGGTTGGCAACGCCAACACACATACTCAAGCTTGACAACAGGTTTTGTGCTGGCATCATTTGAATGAAGATGTGCACTGAGGGAAAATGTCTGTGTATGCAGAAAAGCATAAGAGGAAAGTATATGACTGATACTAGTGAGCAGGTGCTCACTGAAAAACTACAAGTCCTGTGTTCTAAGTACAAAACAAGAGCCAAGTAAGAAAAGAACTACAAGGTGACAAAGTTCTTTTATAGCAAGAGCACAGAAAACAGTCTTTCGCACATCCATCAGTAACAGCTGGGACCAGCAGTGGCACAGATTTAGGTAGAATCCATGTCTATCCTGTGTGTGGTGACAAACACCTGTGTTCCCAGCTATCTAAAAGGCTGAGGCAGGATGACCACAAGTCTCATCATTGCCCATGCATTTTAGTAAGTCCATCCTAAAACAGAAAATAAAAGGACTGGGAGGCAGATGCATGCAAAGGCCCTGGGTTCAATACTTAGTGCAACAGGGCAGCAGAGGACAAACCCAAACCTAAGTTCTAAGGGCTCTTTTAGTAAGTGTAAATCTAAAATTCTAGTAACAAAAAAATCTTGCATACTGATATCTTCTTTTTTTGATGGTGTATAATAACAGTAACTCTTGATTTCTGACAATCTTTGATTCCTTGAATTTGCTAATAAAAAAAACCATACAGAAGAGTATCTGAAGACCAATAACTATCACATGTATTAGACAAATTCAAAAACAGGAAAGTAAAAAATCAACGCATAAAATAAAAAAAGAAACACTTGCTGGATGTGGTGGTTCATGCCTATAATCCCAGTAATCAAGAGGCTGGGGCAGAAGAATCACTTTAAGGCCAGCCTACATCACACAGCCAGACTCTATCTATATAGCCCCCTAAAGAATCCATAATTCAAGCAATTTATACTGGACACCTATATTCTCAGCACTTAAGAAGCCAACACAGGAGGAATGCTCAGAATTAAAGGCCAGCTTGGATTATGTACTACATTTAAAACCAGACTGAACTATATATTAAGATGTTGTCTCAAGTAACTAATTAATTCAGATAGTTAACTAATTCAAACTTGTCCTTCCAAATTATTCTGAATTAGTTTATGACACTAGCAATAACTAAAGCACTAAAATAGAACAAAACAAAATTACAGGAAGATCTGGCACGTGGCCAAAAAACATTTGCACGTGCACCACAAATTGAACCCAAGACTTTTATACTTGCCAGGCAGGTACTTATGCCACCGAGTGTATCCCTGGCCCTGGCCAAATTTCTTGCTTGCTTGCTTGCTTTCCTTTTTTTTTTTCATGGCCAGCTCAGCCTGCCCTGGGGGTGGGGCTGGCACAGTATGTGGTGCTGGGAATTGAACCACGGTCCCTGCGGGTTGCCTAAGCTTGCCTAAGCAGGCGCTGTAGACCGCTGAGTCATCTTGTTGGCACTTTTTTTTTTTTTGTATTTTATGGAAGGGTCTACAGGGTCTCACTACTAGCTCAGACTCATAGTGATCCACCTGTTTACAGCCTCCCAAGATATGCCATCGTTCTTTGCTGCTTTCCTTTTGGTTCTGTTTCATCTTATAATGTACTTCAAGCTGGCCTTGAACTGGCGATCCTCCTGACTCAGCCTCCCAATGCTGGGATTACAGGACTGTGCCACCACTCCTGGTTCATTCTTACTACTTTCTTTCTTGCTTCTTTTTTTTTTTGGGGGGGGGGTCTTTTTGAGACATGGTCTAGCTACACAGTTCAGGCTGGCCTTGAGCTCACTTTTGTAGCCCAGGCTGGTCTCAAACTCACATCAACCCTCCTGCCTCAGCCTCCCAAGTGCTGGGATTACAGGTGTGTGCCGCGACACCCAGCTCTCCTGCTACTTTCTGAAGCAGTTCTGGAGATCCTTTTTCCTTTTTGTTTGTTTGTTTTGTTTTAATTATGGCCGGCTCAGCCTGTCCTGGGGATGGGGTTGGCACAGCATATGGTGCCAGGAATCGAACCGCGGTCCCTGAGGTTGCCTAAGGTTTCCTAAGCAGGTGCTTAAGACCACTGAACCATCTCTCTGGCCCCTTTCCTTTGTTTTTTGAGACAAGGTTTTGCTATATACTTCAGGCTGGCCTTCAACTTACTATGAAGCCCAGGCAAACCCCAAACTTGCAACAATCCTCCTGCCTCAGTCTACTTGAGTATAGGGACTATAAACATGCACTACCATTCCTGGCTGGAAGTCCTTTTTCTTTTATTTTCTTTATTTTTTTTTTTTTTTTTATTACTTTTAACAAATTACAATGTGATAGTTTCAAAACCCGTTAGTAGTACATTTCTAATAATTGATACAATGCATATTGTTGTCCTCATTGTAGTTACACAGAGCACAGGGTGTAGACATGATAAATTTTCTAATGGTTATTACAACAAGAGATTTCTTCTCTTTGATCTAAGAGAAGGCAGTTGTATACACAGTCAAATGTTCCATAATGGCAGTGGGTTACTGGCGAAACCAGCAATGTTGGAAGCTGTTGATTATAGCCTTTTACAGCTCGGCATACTAAACTACCTTTATGTTTTATGAGTCATGTTTAAACTTTTCTGCTGGGTGGTTAAGGGAAAGTTAAAGCAAGACCTATACAACAAAACATGTAGTTTTTGTGTCTCCCAAGGTCAGTCAAATCCCCTCAGGATTTACTTTGGAACCATGTGCAGTGCTTTGCAGAACTGTTGTCAGCGTCAGCCATCTGGATGAGTCACAGCCATTGCTTGACCAGTTTGCTGACTGTGAAAGCCCGAGAGAATGTTTTCTCTCTAGGTGACTCTCCTTAGGCACACTATACATTGTCTATCCCTTTCCTCTGTGGTCCCGTAATCTCTTTGAACAGAAAATTTGGGAAATCACTGAGTTATAGAATGTTACAGCACAGGTTCTGTTCTGTCCTGAGTCCTCACTGACCTTGAAGGGCTAGGGCCAAAATATTGGCTATCTTTGTAGCCCTTTTTCTCCAATTTTTGGTCTGTAAACTTACATTTTTAGCCTTCCAAAAGAAAAGCTTAGTGATGCTATTACTCTAAAACATAGGTACTTGAGCTTAATATCATTGTCTTTCTGAAAATCAAACATCTTAAAGACTTAACTTGGAATTATGGAAGTCTTTTTCCTTGAGTGTCTTTATTAGCTGAAATGGTGTCCTGAACTGACTACAAAAATGTATCTTTTATGGTCACTTTGACTCTGGGAAAGGCAGATGTGAAAAGGTGCCAGGAAGGGTAACATGGAGGGCTGCCTTTCTTGTAGTACCAGCACTCACCGTATTTCTTAGCATTCCTCACAAAGACATGGTTGTATGCAGAACAGGAAGAACAGAACAGGAAAAGAAAATAACTGAAACAATTTTATCTAAGTAACTACAGATCAAGTATTCTTTATCCACAATGCTTAGGGACCAAAAGTGTATCAGGCTTTGGAATTTTTCAAATTTTGGAAAATCAGAACAGAATTCACTGATGAGCACCCTTAATTCAGAATTCTGAAATGTGAAACTGCAAAGGCACACACCCTGTGTCACAAAAACCATTTTTTATTGTATGTAGTCACCGAGCATTTGAAAGCCTAAGGCAGAAAATAAGACCCAAACTCACCATTTTTTTGGCATGTTCTTCACACAGCGGCGTCTGGTGTGTGATGTCAAACACTGGCACTGAGCACTGCTGCCCGTCTGCGAATTTAGCAGTGCAGCTGGAGAAAAGCTGCTGAGAGTGGTTCATGAGGATGTCTGGGTTTTGAGGTCAGGGTTTAAATCCAACAACATTTTACTTAATTCTTCATTCTATATAAAATGTTACCTCCCTTGCTTGTGTTTTATAAATGTAAATTTTATTATCTACAAAAGCTAGGGGCCAAGAATATAGCTCAGTGGCACAAGTGCCTGGCTGCAAGCACAAGGTCCTGCATTCGATATCCAGTAACAAAACAAACAAAAACAAGAAAACCTAAAGTACCAAGCCAATTACTGACAGGAGGAAATGCTAACGTTGAACTTGTCAGCATACTCTGTCAGAGAACCTTGCAGAAGAACCCAAGAGACAGCAGGCTCCTGATACAGCCCTTTTGAAGGTAACAGAGAACGGTCTCCATTATTTGAAGAAGCATGACCACTTCTTAAAAAACTAAAACTTCCACTGTAACAAACTTCTAAATTTTTTCATTTTTCATTTCTACCACCAAGCTCAAATTCACAATTTATTTAAAAAAAAAATTAAATCAAAATTTTATTCAAAATGAGAACATCAGTTTCCATCACCAACACTTGGAGATTCATGCTCTTAGCTACTGTCCTTTCTAATGTTTACTTTCTGGCTAGAAGAGTAGCTCAGTGATAGAGTAACTGCTCATTAGGAAACACTACACCCCCATTTGTTCTCCCAGCATCACAAAATACATCAATCAATCAATGAAAAGAGTTTTTTTTTTTTTTTAAATGTATTTAGTACAAGGTTTCACTACACAGATCAGATTCACAGTGATCCTGTTTTCAGCCTCCCAAGCACTGGGATTATAGGGACGTGTCACCACGCCCAGTCTCATTTGCCATCTCAGCATGCCCCAGAGGTGGGGCCGGCAGAAAACAGCTTATTTTCTATCTCATAAAAAAGTATTTTTATGTTTTTTTCCTTTATTGTGTACAGTTATTTATAAAACCTTTATTGTATAGAAACTTCTGCCAAAAAAAAAGCTATAAAAATACAGTTCCAAGAAAGAAAAGAGGGCAAAGAATGTCTAACTGCTACCATATAATTAACAAACAAAAAATAATTAACAAAAAACCCCAAAAAACCAAAACCTGAATAAAAGTATTAGTAATAAACTTCACAAGCTTCTAATATAAGTCTTCAAATGTATCTTAAAGAACCTTCTTTCCTAGCCAGCGGCATTCGTGAGCGAGCCTCCTTGCTTGCCCCTGGGTTGAGACTGGGCCTCCTAAGAGCTCAGGCTGATTTTCAGCTTGCTGTATAGTCTAGGCTGGGCTTTAACTCATGGCAGTCCTCAGCCTCAGCCTCCTGAATACTGAGTGTTGAAATTACAGGCATGCACCACCATGCCTGATCTCTTATTTTTTTTTCACATAAGCACTGTACTCATTACAAAGAGCAATTTAATCCTGTAGCATTAGACAGAGTGTGAAACCTTGTCACTGCCTTAGAAGACTAATATCTAGATTTTTAAACACTATGATTTGATCTTTCTATCAATAATGTTTACCCCCCCTCCTCCACCAATAATTATTATAGTTGCTTTTCAAGCCATGTGGAACAATTCTATTAATAAAGCAATTAAAACTTCTTTGTTAGAACCTGATTTTTGAATCAACTTTGTTCACAAATCAGTTACAACTTTGTTGTAATTCAGACCTCTTTTAGACTCTGAATCAGGTCCTGACCTTAAAGACAACTAGAAATCAGATCTTAAATCTATCTGAAAAAGAACAGAAGGGGCAGGGATATAGCTCAGGGACATAAGCACTTGCCTGGCAAGCACAAGGTCCTGAGTTTGATCCCCAGTACTGAAGACCAACAAAAAAACAAAACAAAACAAAAAAACAAAATAGCACAACTTACACATTCCCATTCTTTCCTTTCCCAGCTCAGTGTAATGGAATGAAATGTGAAAATAAATTTTTTAAAAAATTACAAAGATAAATAAAAAATATTCAGAGAATGTAATTAAAATCAGTTACACGAAAATTATTTCAAATGTTAATTACGATTTCCAAGTCATTTCTTTCCTTGATTTAGAAATGGAGCGTAGTCATCTCTAGCAGTAGATACAGACAGAGCATTACAAGCCCTGTGTTCAATCCCTGCAAACACACACACATAGACACATACGCAGGTACAGAGTGCTAAGCAATTTAATACTCTCTCAGTGCTAATCAAAGGATACGCTGGAAACAATGTCTGGTGAATGGAAGGGCTCTGTTCATGCACTGTTCACCCTTCATGGTTCCACTGCAAGCTGTGGGCTCTAACTCCTTCAATTTGGTCCGGCTTATGCTAAAAAGAAAAAACTACAGTTAGTTTTTAAAAAATGCTCCAAGAGTCCAGATTAATTTTTCAACATCCTGCACTACTCTGGAACTCTCAGTTATTACAATGCAAATAGGAGCGAAAGAGCAGGCTTTATGATTGCTGATGCGCTCTTTTCCTCATCAACTGACATTCAGGGCAAATAACCGCATGTGCATCTGTTTTAAATATGTTACTTTCAAAGTGATATTTTGGAGACTTTTACTTTATAAAGAGAGAAACTTGATGAAGCACGAGCCCAGAATCAGACAGACTGCTTGTGAACTTTGGCTCTCTCCTGCACTGAATGTCCGCTAGCCAGCAGGGTTGTTATGAGCACCAAGAGCTAAATACAAACAAATCACTTATATACAGAGTGCAGTAAACAGCCACAGACTATCAAGTACCATGGTTACCATCATTAGATCATCCCTTAGGCTGTTAGACAGTACAGCTTGGGAAAAGATCTGTATGTAAAAGGAGGTCACCAAAACGCAAAAATAGTTGAGCTACTCCCACCCTCCAAAATGTGCTCTCCTCCTTTAGGTTTTGATGCGGTCCTGCTGTATAGTCCAGACTAGTACTGAACTCACTACAGAGCCCAGGCTGACCTTAAACTAGCAATAATCCTCCTGCCTCAGCCTCCTGAGTGCTGAGATTACACACATGCATCACCACGGCAGGCCAGACATATGGTATTTTGGAACTGTCTACTAAAGGTGTACCTCCACTACTGTGCTATCTGTACTTTGTTTAGTTAAATATATTTATTTATATATTTTTATTTAACAAGTTAAAAATATTTTAACTTTTTAAATTTATGAATAAGCAATACATTTGTATGGTTCCAAAAGTAATAATAGTTCTACATAGCACTGTAAACGATTAGGCTTTGACATATGTCTGTGTACAAAACCAAAATCTTAATTCGAGGCATAGATTAGACATTAAAAACAAAAGACTGCTTTTAATATCGTTCTTTAAAAGTTTTCTTTTCTTTTCTTTTTTTTTTTTTTTGAGACAGGGTCTCACTATGCAGTTTTAGGCTGGCCTTGAGCTCACTTTTGTAGCCCAGGTTGGTCTCAAACTCAAACTGATCCTCCTGCCTCAGCCTCCCAAGTGCTGGGATTACAAGTCTGTGCCACCATGCCCAGCTCTTTCTAAAGGATTTTTCATCTTTTTTTTTTTTTTTTTTTTTTTTTTGACAGGACAGGGCGTTCGAACTCACAACCTTGTACTGCCAGGCAGGCACTTGAGCCACAGAGCTATCTACCCAGCCCCTGAAGGTCTTTTTTCCCCCCACTAAAGGTTTTAATGGAATGATTTATATTATTTAGATCAAGCCATAGAATCTAAATTGCATATAAATGTACATAAAATCTAAATCAATGAAAATTTCTAAAAAGATTTCTATTATCATTACTTTCATAAGAATACTAAACACCAATAGATAATTAAATACTACTATAGAATTTAATTAGGAGTTCTAGGGCTAAAAAGATAGCTCTGCAGCTTAAGCGCTTGCCTGGCAAGCACAAGGACCTGGGTTCAATCCCCAGTACAGCAGGCAGTGCCGTGCCAACCACTGAAACTCGGCATGGTGGTGCACGCGTGTAATCCCAGCACTGAAGAGGTTGAGACAGGAGGATCACTACAAATCAAAGTTGCTATGCAGCAAGACCCTGTACCAAATAAAAGATTAGTAAACAAATCAATTTTTTAAAAAGATCTGTAAGATTTGTTAGGATCACAAGCCTGAGAAAGCAGGTCACTATAGAATCAAACTATTTATTGCCAATAGCTCACAAACTGTTCCCCAAAAAGTGTTTACACTATTCACATCAATTAAGTAAAAAAGATAGTTTGAAATGAAGTTTACTAGCTTGGGAGCTAAGCCCAATTCTGTTGATTTAGATTTAAATGAAAGGGATGATTTTCATTTAACATCCTAATAATTAATTTGCTTGGCTATCTACCAACCCTAATGTGTAACACACTGCCTCATTTTCTTTCTAGCCTTCCAAAGAAATTATTGGGTAAATTTGTTGTCTGTTGTTTATTTTTGGTGTCAGGGATTGAACTCAAAACCTTGCACTTGCCAGCAAGCACTTATTCTACTAAAATAGCTCGCCTGCCCTACTGGGTAAATTTTTAAAAAATCACTTTATGTTCCAGCTTATGACTCTCTCAAAATAAATGTAAAGTCAGAAGTTCAATATCTCCAGAATAAATTAATGTTAATATGCTTATCATGGATAGATTTGTCATCTGAATGATCCCAACAAAAGACATCAATAAAACATTTTTACCATGAAAAATATCTATGACAGGGCTCATTTTGCATGATCTACAGTAACACTAGTAAGTGAGCCTGTTTCTGTATAAACACACAAACCTCTGTCACTATAGGCTGGAGGCTGCCAGGTATTTAGATATAGTTACTTTAAATTAATTCACTGGTTTATTCTACTACCAAGCATGAGAAAGCCATTAGATAAGAAAGAGCATCTTAACATTATTCAGGTTTTTTTCATTTAATTTTATTATTACTTTTTGCGGCCAGCTCAACCCACCCTGGGGGCAGGGCTACTGCAACATGTGGTGCCGGGGATCAAACTGCGGTCCTTGCCTAAGCTTGCCTAAGCAGGCGCTTTAGACCGGCTGAGCTATCCTGCCAGCCCCAATTCAGCTTTTATATAAACTACATTTTAAAGAAAATATATTAGCCAGGTGTGGTAGCACATGTCTATTAATCCCAGCGCTCTGGAAGCTGAGGCAGGAGGATCTCTGATTTAGAGACCATCCTGGGCTACAAAGTGAGCTAAAGGCCAGCCTGAGCTAAAGAATGAGACCCTCTCTCCAAAAGACAATAAATAAATAAACAAAAATATAGTAATAAGTGATATAATATGTATTATGTGCCAATTCCCCAAAAGAAATGTAAATATTATGTATTGCTATATATTAATAAAAAAAGATATCGATACAATGACCAACAGTGAATAGTAAACTTTTCACGAATCATGGTTAACACGGATAACATAACCCACTGACATTAAATCCACTGAGAAGAGTTGGCTTTCGTTTGTTATTTGGTAATACTTATCATTTTTAAAACACTACTCACATTGGAAACAACTAGTTCAGAATCACAGAAAGAGCTGGGGCATAGCTCAATAGTAGAGCACTTGGCTAGCACATGTGAGACCCTGGGGTCAATACCCAGCATCACCAAAAAATAAAATGTATATTAAAAAATAAATACATGATACACATTTCCCACACAAATACCTAATTGCACCAAACTCACTGTATAGACTCACATCTTTGAGAAGATTATAATATACTAGACTCTTTGAACACAGGATCTGGTTATCCAGTTTAGGCTGGCCCTGAATTCATTAAATAGCCCAGGCTGGCCTTGAACTCATGGAGATCCTCCTGCATCAGCTTCCCAAGTGCTAGAATTCTAGGCATATGCCACCACACTCAACAAACATCATTATTTTATAACCTGCATCAAACTGAATGAACTGTTTCAACAGAGAACAGACTTTCATATACACCATCCCATTCATTTCTTCATCAACACCACAGATTTCCAGGCTGGTGCTTATGCTGCTGAGCTGTATCCCCAGCCCCTAACACCATAGATTTCAGAAAAAAAAAAATGTGCCTCACTCCTGTGTTCATGGAAACTTTGTTCTAACATGAAAATGTACTCAGGTACTTCATGATCATTACAGAAAATTAAAATTAGATTTTGATTTAGCAGGCCATGAGTTTTGATCTGAGGTATAAGGTTTCTACCTAGTTCCCAAGTGTGATGCAGCCAACATCCAGACCATACTTGCAGCAGGAGCTGGCACAACCTGGACTCCTGCCACGTGTTGTGATCCCCGTGCCCCCTGGTGGCTAGCACCTTGCTAGCAGCGCTTTACAGAGGAGAGCTGATGCTGGAAACCCGCTCTCATACACAGTAACTTCTGTAGTCCGCACATAGTCTTTCCAGAGCCCTGTAGGCTATAACTTGACTTTGGCTTTGTAGCATGTGGGTAGTGCCTCCTCAAGCCACTGGACTTCTGACCTACAACACTGTCAGCTCCTAAATGTTATGTAGCATTAGAAAAAGAATAGGTTTTTGAAACCAGTAGGAAGATGGCAGCGTGCTAAACAGCACAAAATCACCCTCCTAAAGGTTCAGAATCCAGTCACTGGAAAATAACAACTTACAGAGGGAAAGGAGGAAAGGTGGATGCCTGGGACCCAAGAAGGAGCTGAAGGAAAAACTGAAGCCTCCAGAGAAAGTGAAGAGGCAAATGACCCAGAAAAACTGATGGGCAACCAGCACTTTTGTCCCTCTCTGGGCTCCTGGCCTGAGAAAGCAACATACAGACACAGAAAGTGGCAACTCATGGGCTGGCGAGGGGCGCTAGTCCAAGAGATTTTCCTATCCCCTGGAGAGGGAGCTTGGCGGATGGCATTTTGTGGGGGGAGCAACTAAAAGCCCAGGACATGGAACAGCCCTGGGATGACTTCATCTCAGGATTCCCAATGATGAAATCCCACAGAGACTGAGTGAGGGACAATCACGGGAGCTGTGGGTGGTCAGGAAGTAGTGGTCAGACAATCAAGAGACACCCAGACTGCTGTAGGCTGAGAACCTCAAGCTCCAAGCCCACAACAAGAAGCCAGGATCAGCCTAAATTTCTGTTGGGCTGAAAGCATCACAGTCAGCGTCCCACCCTAACCCTAATGCAGCCTGCTGGGATCATCCAGCATGGATCTGTCTGCCTCCGCTGTTTACTAGTATCAGCAGAAACACATCATGAACTGTACACTATCACAAAACCATAGACTCCAGAAGGTAAACACAGGCTTGAAAACACAGAGAAATCTCTTTCCTTTATTTTTTTGTTTTTTCATGAGTGCGAACATTGTTTTTAAGGTTCTTTTACTTGCTTGCTCACTTTTTCTTTTTTCTTTTTATTTTAAATTTTATTTATTTATTTATTTGTTTGCTTCTTGTGTGTGTTTCTTTTATTTATTCATTTTGTGGCTGGCTCAGCCTGCCCTGGTGGTGGCGCTGGCGCAGCATGTGGTGCCGGGGATCGAACTGCAGTCCCCGCAGTTGCCTGAGCCCTCCTAAGCAGGCGCTTTAGACCACTGAACCATCTCGCCGGCCCCAATTTTTTTTTTTTTTTTTTTTTTTTGGTGGGACCAGGGTTCAAACTCATGACCTTGTGCTTGCCAGGCAAGCACTTGTGCCACAGAGCTATCTCCCCAGCCCCTCACTTTTTCTTTCTTTTCCCTCCCTCCCTCCCTCCCTCTCCTGTCAGCTTTACCAGTTTCCTGAAGCTTGAGCAATCTTGTCCTTTAGCCTTGTTCTTTCTGTCCTTTTTATTTTTATTTTTTAAAATTTTATTTATTTATTTGTTTGCTTGTTGTGTTTGTTTGTTTCTTTATTCATTTTGTGGCTGGCTCAGCCTGCCCTGGTGGCGCTGGCGCAGCATGTGGTGCTGGGGATCGAACTGCAGTCCCCGCAGTTGCCTGAGCCCTCCTAAGCAGGTGCTTTAGACCACTGAACCATCTCACCGGCCCTGTCCTTTTTATTTTTCAATTCCCCCTTATTCCTTTTAAATTGTTTGCCTTGAGGGTAACTTGCTCTATTGAGAGGATTATTACGATGTACAAATTTAATTTCATGATATTGTAGATTTTGTTATACATTCTAAGTCTCATACTTATGGTTAAAGATGTCAAATTAACAGTTACCAAAGTTTGTCATTTTTTAGATTGACCCTGATGCTACTATCATTACTACTTTAGCCAGGTGGACATAGTTGTGATCAGCTATTCTTGTTTATACACCAATACCTAGACTGCCTGAAGAGCATAAACAATATTGTACTCCACTACCAAACAACTGGGTGCCTAGACAAACAGGCAGGAACCTCCCACCCCTAAGGACCTTGGTAAAGACCCAAAGGCCAGCTACATCTAGAACATACCTTTGAAAAGTAGTCATTTTCTAAAGAGATCTTGCAAGTAGTAATAAACCTAGCTATCATAAGCAATTTATAACTGTTAATGCAGAAAACCAATAGAAAATAGAGAAGCAAGATCCAACCCAACACCCCTAACTCTCCAAAGGCAAATCCAAAGGGCACTGAGGTAGAAGAAATCAAAAGCCACCCAGGAGCACTGAGGAGATAGCTTGGCAGTCTAAGCACCTGCCTGTAAAGCACAAGGACCCAGGGTCCGTCCCTAGGACCGCATGCCTGCAATCTCAGTGCTAGGCAGGCTGAGACAAAAGATCACTATGAGTCCGATCTGCGTAGTGACAACCTATACCAAATAAATACTATAAAAAAGATTTAAAAAAACAAAAAAACAGCTCCTCACTGGTAGCGGCCTGCAAGCATGGTGAACGTTCCCAAAACCCAGCGAACTTTCTGTAACAAGTGTGGCAAACATCAACCCCACAAAGTGACACAGTACAATAAAGGCAAGGATTCCCTATACGCCCAGGGGAAGTGGCGTTATGACAGGAAACAGAATGGTTACGGTGGACAGACTAAGTTGGTTTTCCAGAAGGCCAGAACTACAAAGAAGATTGTCCTGAGGCTTGAGTGTGCTGGACCCAAGTGCAGATCTAAGAGAATGAAGGCTACTAAGAGATGCAAGCATTTTGAACTGGGAGGAAATAAAAAAGGGCCAAGCGATCCAGTTTTAACTTTTCATGTTTTGTTTTGTCAAGACAAATCTTTAAAA
>PVKN010013683.1:0-19725 GCA_004027915.1 Capromys pilorides | reverse complement strand
CTCTCTCTCTCTCTCTCTCTCTCTCTCTCTCTCTCTCTCTCTCTCTCTCTCTCTCTTTCTGTTGCCCCAGCTGGTCAGTTTCCTATGTCACCATTTTGTTGCTGTCCCACCACAAAGAACTGCTGCCCTCTGCCATGTGCCACTCAGCCTTGGAGCCAGCCGAAAATGGGCTGAGACCTCCAGTAACTGTGAGCTTAATTAACCTTTCCTTCCTTCATTTTGGGTGTCTGGTATTTGTCCCAGCAAGGAGAGAACAGTCACTGAGACAATACTTGACTGGCCTAGAAAGGGTGGCACACAGCACAGGGCCAACAGCCCTCGGCAGGAGAAAACAGCAAAAGCAACAAGAGCAAAAGCAGGAGCAGGAGCAAGGGGCAGACAGGCCCCTCTCTCTCTCTCTTTCTCCCTTCTATTGTGTGTAGGCTGCCTGGCTGGGTACAGCACTCACACCCATAATCTCAGCACTGGATCAAGAATTGATCCCAAACTCTAGAACCCGCCCCTTGTGACTGCCTGAGACTTTGGGGGGACAAGTAAACACCAAATCATTATGACCAAGGCTTGCCAGGGTCTACCCTCATTAAATTTAGATACTCAGAAAAGCATATAAATTGTAAAGGGGGGGACTGACCACCGACGAAGGTAATCCAGTAACAACCGCCACAGACTTCTCAGCACAAACCCCGAAAGCCAGAAGAGCTTGGAGTGAAGTGCTTCACACTCTACAAGCAAGTAACTTCCAGTCCGGATTAACCCAGCAAAGCTATCCTTCAAAATAGATGAAGAAATACAGTTAACATGGAAAAGACCGGCTCAGAGAGTCCATTTGTGCTAAGCCAGCTCCAAAGAGAACAATCAGGAGTGTTCTCAGCAGAAAGATGGCGCTGGACATGGCTAATAGCACGGAGGGCACCGGCCAGTCAGTGGACAAACAAGAAACTCCAGGACAGAAAACGGAGGAGCTGCTGGCTGAAGAAGAAAGCCGGGACAGTGAGCGACCCGCACACGCCCTACCAGTCTCTCCATGTGATGGCGGCCTGTGGGGTCCCCAGAACACTCAGACTCCTCAGCCACTTGGTCCAGAGCAACAGAGGCGGGAGGGGGTCCATCTGGGGCGTGGGCAGCACGACAGGCAACTGTCCCAACAAGGGCTGCCAGAGGCTACCACGGAGCTCACAAAGGAGGTAAAATAGAGTAAAGAGAAGGAAGGACAGGAAAAATGTATATATTCCTGTCATCTGTGCAAGTACTTGCCAACAAGTAAGAAATGAAAAGAAATGGAAGAGGTAGAAAACAATCCTTCAAAGGAGAACCCAGCGTTATTTTCAGGTGTCCAAATCAAGAACTAATTTGGTCTTTTCCCTCTCTAATCTTAAACTCAATAAGCAGCCCAGATATGCTGCCTGCCCCTTCTTGGCAACACTAGGGAATAACCCAGGGCCTTCACACTGAGCTGCATCCCCACTCCTTTGCACATTTCTTAAAATTTTGAACCAAGGTCTTGCTAAGTGGTTAAAGTCTTCAGGGTAGACTTGAACCTGGGATTCTTGCTCCAGCCCCCATGTGTTGTGAATTTTTTATTTTTTTTTTTGGAACTGGGAATCACACCCAGGCCCTTTGTGCTTGCCAGCAGGTGCCGCAACACCAAGCTACAACCCCACCCCCACCCCCACGCCAGCCCCGTGTGCTGTGACAGGCATGAACCACTGCACCAGGCTGAGGTGAGTCTCTCGTAGGAGCACAGCAAGGGATCAACATATCAACAGAATAATATTAAAGAATAACCTTACGTCAGTAACAGCCGGACACAATTGGCTTAAGAAGGCGAGGCCTCTGTACAGCAATGGATGGTGAAATTTTAGGATGTTCATTTTACGTGTGGACCTCAAAAGTGCCAGTGAACTTTTATTTACCTTGGACTTGGACCTCCCGTTCTCCCTGGAGGAGGACATGTCCTTGATGGCCTCCGGCGGCATGTAATTGACAGTGCCAACCTACGTACCAGGGAACAGAAGACACAGATCAGTGAACAGGTTCCGTTCTGCTTTGGATTTTTAAAAATACACAGGTCAGATTCCTGAACTCCAGGACAATGACAGATTCTGGTGATCTACGTGACGACTTCAAGTCACTGCCCACACCGTGGAGCTGCCCATCAGCCCACAGCTGGAGCAGGGCCAGTTGGTCTCAGAAGCTGAAAAAAATCGATTTCCGACTATAACCAACCAGACTGTGTTCAGAATGCTGTGCTTTTTGCATAATTACAGAGGACGAATGGTATTATCTGCCCTCCAGGGTCCAGGCTAAAAGTCTAGGGCAGGGGATATACCTCAGGGGCTTAAGTGCCTGCCTGGCAAGTGCACAGTACTCAGTTTGAGCCCTGGCACCACAAAATAAATAAAATAATTAACTCTACTCATGGCCATAAACCTTGAGGGATGATTCTCATTTCTGTGCTGTAGCAGGCTCAACAGTAACTGAACATAAGGAATAAACAACTGGGATAAGAGAAAGAAGATAGGAAAAAAAGGAGGAAAAAATCATGTACACACATACACAGGAAAGTTGAGATGTTTGTGCGACTAATTTCCATCGGGTTTTTCAAGGCAGCAGTTAACACTGAAAATTTTTACTTTGACCAATTTTGTTTCTATCTGTAAGCTGAGCCCCACACTAGGGACAGCAAGGGGCCGTAGAGCAACCACTGTGGAGTAGCTATCATCTCATTTTTAAAACTTTGCATATTGTTTCTAATGTCTTATCTATTCTTTTTATTTTTTTACACTACTAGGGGTCAAACTCAGGCCCTTGTGCTTGCTGGGCGGCCACGCATGCTGCTGAGCTATTGCCCCGGCTCCATTATTTTTCTATTCTCTATTTTTTAAAAAAAGGCTCAACTTTTTCTCCCCTATAACAACAAAGTCCAGCCACACTTCAGATGTCGAAAGAAACAACTGTCAAATCAAATGGTTCTGTTATGTGTGCAGGTGTCCCCCCAAAGTCTTACGCAGTCATGGGGCCAGTCATGGGGCGGCTTCTGGAATTTGTAATTGATTATTGTGGAAATGGGTGCTGCACCTGCCCTGGGGCAGGTGACTTGCATTTCAATATAAGGGAGGTAGAGAAGTGAGCTGCTTGAGCTGCTGCCACTCTCCCTTTGCTCTTGCTCTTGCCCACTGCAAAGGAAGGTTGTTTTCCGCCTTGTGCCTCTCTGCCTTGCAGCCAGCTGAATATGGACTGAAACCTGCAGTAACTGTGGGCTAAATAAACCTTTCCTTCCCTCATTTTGGGTATTGGGTATTTGTCCCAGCAACAAGAGAAAAATAACTACGACAGCTCTTCACAAAGCCTGGTTCCGCCCCTGCGACAGTTGTCTGCTCTGAGGAGCGCGTCTGCTCTGAGGAGCACATCTCCTCAGTGCCAGCCAGGATTACCTTTCAGTGCACATTAGCGCCACTGCTCTAGCTCCTCGGGCAACTTCTCTGCTCTGCTACGTGGATCCCATCGTAAAAATGCTTGCTCAACATGGTCTTTATGATGGCATTTCCAGCATGAAGGCCTGCCTTCAACTCCTCCCTGCCCCGTTTAAGTAATAGGAAAAACTTTCTTCTTTCAAAGAAGAGAATAACCTTATTTCATGGACAGTGGGTGAAAAATGTAATGCTGTGACCGCAGCTCCCTCTGCCTGCTCCTCGGGAGCTCCGGGCCAGATGTCGGGGTGCTTTCAGCAGCTTTGTACGATCGCTCTGCCCCCAAAACAGAGCGGTGGAGCCTGCTGCACCTTGTGTGTCTGCATGGTGCTGGCTTTCTATTGGAAATTCCACTGCCAAGGCTTTGAATCCTTTCTACAGTCACGGGATGTGTTCTCCTGGGATTTCAGACCCTGTGCATCACAAGGTGGGTGCAAACATCACACCCACGGGCAGAGTCCCGCACGCCAAGAAACTGAGGGCCCTACCTGAGAGTCTTTGATGATGCTGGTGGTGTCGGGCTGCATCTGGTTCGCGATGCCGAAGTCGATCAGCTTCAGCATTCCGTCAACTATCAGGAAGTTGGCAGGCTTCAGGTCGCTGTGAACAATGCCTGCAAGAGAGAACGCGCTGAGCTACACCCTCTGCAGGCAGCTGCATTTCCACGGTTCAGAGGCCACACTGGGGGTCCTTGTCCACTCCAGTGGCTACGCTGCGCCTCCGCAGCACTTGCTGGGAGCCGGTCACCAGGCCACGTTTTTACTCGCCATGGATTACTTAGTCCCTATAACACTGCTCCCCAGGAAACTGAGTTTAAGTCCATCATTCAAGGACAAGAGGCGTAAACGATGCCAAGTCTGGCCTTGGAGTCCACCCACGGCCACTCATTGCCCAGCAGAGAGAATGGCCACTACAGCCACACCAGGTAGGAAGAACTGAGCACCGCGGCACTTCCAGCCCAGAGCCCCAATGTGACTAATATGTGGCCTCTAATTTACAGGAAGAGAAACTGCAGAGGACATAAGTCATTCATTTGGGTTAATCAGGTTTATTTTCAAAGGCAGAGAAACTTTTAAAGCTTTAAAAACCAAGAGCAAGGGTCTGTTGAAAGAATGAATACCACCACCAACACTCACACAGGACACGCGACACAAAATCGACAGACGATGAGGGAAGTTAGTATCTCGCCTCTTCAGGGGGTCCGGATGAACGGGACGGTCTTGGGCAGACAGTATGTGCGCCCGGAGGTGAAGGCCGTAGACTGCATCAAGGCCCCTGGTAAAGGCGCATTTTCATTATGCACACAGGACCTTGATTTGCGCCCTGTATCCTTTGAGTTACCAGTGCTCTAAGAAATGGGCATCCGGGCACAGTGGCACCCAAAAGCAATCCCAGCGCTCTGCAGAGGGAGGGAGACCGCAAGCTCAAGGCCAGGCTAGGCAATTTGGAAAGATCCTGTCTCAAAACAGAACGCAGCTCAAGAGCTGGCGCTGTAGCTCAGAAGCCCTGTCAGACAAGAGACCACCACACAGGTGGATTTGGGCCCTCATCCTTAAGACACTTTGACTCATTGAGTTCACTGCATTAAAAAGTGCTGGGAGAGCTGCAGGCATCGCTCTCTATGGGGACGCAATTACAGTTACGCTTCCCCAAGGAGGAGATTTCAAGTACCGTGCTGATGGATTGTGTGCACGGCCTCCAGCATGTTCTTCCAGTAGCTCTTGCGTTCCCAAGGGTTGATGGACTTCTTCTTCTTAAGCCAACTATTCAGATCAATGTTTCCACACTCCATTACCATGTAGATATGCTGATCAGTGATTTCACTGCCATTAAAAAAAAATAAAAGCAATAAAACAACACATAATGAGGTTATAGCAAGATTTATTAAGTACTCACCTAAAATTATGACAAAAAAGTTTTATTTTTAAATTTAAAAAACAGGGCGTGGCAACATAAGCCTTTGTAATCCCAGCACTTGAGAGGCCGGGGAGGATCACTGTGAGTTCAAGACCAGCCTGAACTCCACAGCAAAACTTGTCTCAAAAAGACAAACACACACACTAATTAAGAGATTCTTACTAATCATAAAGTCGGATGATCTTATCACTGTGCTGTTGTAGTTTATTTAAGTACGCTATTTCATTCCGGTAACTTTCGATAGTTTGGTTGTCTGCTTCTTCTAGGTTCACATATTTTATAGCATATATCTGTTTCTTTTCATTCAAGACCTGAAATACCTATATAGCACAACAAAGAGAAAAAGGTTCACTATGTACCACTAGCACAAGTTAAAAACAATTTCAGCTTGAGAAAATTCTAGAGGAAAGGCTGACATGAAAAATTAAAAAGTTTCTGTACCAGGTTTGAATACAGAAGGGGGGGGGGGGGGACCGGGACCCAAGAACAACAACATAAGAAATAGTTCCAGTTTAAGGTTTACTGAAAGTGTTAATGTTCAATTATTTGACTAATCTTACATACCTATGTTAATCTAAACAGATGTGATGATGAAAACATGTAATACAACCACTGTTAAATTTTTGTTCTTGTTTTGAAATTCTGTACTACATGTACGCTTCCTTGTTACTCTCTATCTTTGTCTCTGCTATTTTTGCTCTTTAAAATAAAATTTTAAATATTTAAAAAAAAAAAGAGAGAATGAAAGAAAGAGTTCCAGGGCAGGCCAGATAGCTCAGAGGATTGGAGGGCTGGGGTTCCATATGGGCCTGCCAAGCCAGCCCCGCCCTCAGGGCTCAGTGAGTGAGGGAGACTGGGCGTGGTGCCTGTAATCCCAGCACTTGGGAGGCTGAAACACAGAACCGTTCACTACAAGTCCCATCTGTGTGGCTGGACTCTGTAGACCTTAAATACATTTTTTAAAATAAGTCCCTTTCTAACCGCATGACAATGAACATTCAATAACTCAAAAGCATAAACTGAAATATTTTCTCCACCAATAGGTAAGAAAAGCATTTTTAATGTGGTGTATGTTAATGAAACTCTCTAGTATCCCTTAGCCAGGAAATGACACAGAGAAAGATGTAGAAAAGTGACAGCCGTGAGTAAGGCTGTCCTGCAGAGAAGCCACCTCCGAGTGGACGGGCCTTTTCCACTGCACACGTTGCTGATGAGTCCATTCATGTGACGCGACAATATCAGAAAACATGGACTAGCTGTGAACTATTGACGCACTCAGCTGTAAGGCGAGTAGCTCTCCGTTTGCACAAAACCCCAGAAAGCGCAGCCTTCGGGCACACGCTCTCCTCACTCTCCCGTCAGGGCTGGTGAGGCCTGCGTGCAGCAGCTCTGGCTCAGGGCCCCGGGATTTTGCTGTCACACAGGTAGGACAGGCACCGTTTTGAAGAGAAACCCCATGAAATGGTCTGATGACAAAGATAAAAAAGATAGATAGAAAGATAAAGACAGAAAAAGAGTAACAAGGAAGCATACATGTAGAATTTCAAAACAAGAACAAAAATTTAACAATGGTTGTATTACATGTTTTCATCATCAAATCAGTGTACCAAGGATGACGCTTCTGAACCCCAAGAATTCAACCACACCATGCCAGCACGCGCAGGTTATCCATGCCCCCACTGTGACACACCCAAGTGAGGAGCGGGCCGACCTGGCCCACCCAGCAGACACAGGGGTTGGGAAGCAGACTGCTCGAGCAAGGCGGGGCCAGGCGCCCAGAGCCACGGCCTGCTTTTAAGTACAAAACGCTGTTAAAAAAAAAAAAAAAAAAAAGAAGTGACTGGTTTTACCCAGAAATTTAGAAAATCAGAGGGAGGTGGAACACAAAACAGCGAAAGGTTAAGAGGCGGCAGCACAGGCAAATAAGACGACAGCAACGTAATCCTGAGCAACACGCAGGCTTCGGTGAGCAAGACCGCCTTGGCGCTGTGGAGGGCTGCGAGCGCTGCGAGCGCTGCAGGGGAGGTGCGGCGCCAAGCCCACAACCCGAGCTCACCGCCAGGGCTTGGTTATGCGCCTGTTTAGTACGGCTGGGGGTGGCGGCACCATGGAATGAAGTAGATTTTACATAATAAAATGTAAGCATCGGGGCCGGCGAGATGGTTCAGTGGTCTAAAGCGCCTGCTTGGGAGGGCTCAGGCAACTGCGGGGACTGCAGTTCGATCCCCGGCACCACATGCTGCGCCAGCGCCACCACCAGGGCAGGCTGAGCCAGCCACAAAATGAATAAATAAAGGAACAAACACAACAAGCAAACAAATAAATAAATAAATAAAATTTAAAAAAAATAAAATAAAATGTAAGCATCATAGAAAGTCAGACACACTCGAACGCGCGCACACGACATGAAACTTGTAAATGCCTCTCAGTGGCACCCCCTGCCTGGCGTTGGAAGGGAACAGAGATGAGCGCCCTCTTATGTGGCGCTCGGCTGGCGTGGGTCTTATTTTGATCATAAAAATAAAAGACGTTTCCTAACGTGCAAGTTGCCCAATACACCAGAAAAATCGCCGGCAGGACTGCAGCTCCGTAAGATCTTGTCGGCACCGTTGGCAGCACCATATGCTTTCACACATATGGTACAGGTGACAACTGCCGGAGCTGACCCTCTTTCGCTAGTGCATGGTGACTTTTTCAACCCCACCATAATAATTAAATTGAATGATAATTTAAAATGATGCAGAAATTCTGGGCCCATCAGAGAGTCAGCAGTTGGCCGTGACTGCACAAGCCTCCAGGTGACAACTACAGGGCTGCTCTTCATCCGCTGGAGAAAGACCACCACATAAACTCCTCTACCAAGTGCCAGCCTGGTATCATTAAAATGCAGCCCATGACTAGCAAGGAATAAACACTGGCCAGTGGATTTCTACAAAACCAATCAAATCAGGCAATTCAAAGAAACTGGTAAAAATGTATTAGTACCCACGTTTGAAATCTGATTCAAGAGGAACAAAAACAAGAGAATGGGAATAAAGAAAATAAATTAAGATTTACTGAAGACTTTATACATGGTAACATACTAAAGTACTGTTTTTATTCAGGTTTGCTTGTCTGGGTGCTAGAAATTAAACCTAAGGCCTTGCACTGAGACATATCCCTACCGAAAGTATCTTTTTAAATTTTTAAATTTAGTTTTTTTGGCGGGAGGGGAGAAGGGTAGGTACTGGGGATCGAACTCAGGACCTTGAGGTTTCCAGGCAAACACTTAATCCCCTGAGCTATCTCCCAGGCCCCTATGTGCCCTTTCTTAAAATAAGTTAGTAAGAGACTATCACATCCACTAAGTGTTAGCTGCCTTAGAAACTTACAGCAAAGCTTACACTGAAGCTGGCAGCCTCTGTTCTGCGTTCCCACCCTAAGAAATTAGATCAGCAGGCGAGGGGGAGGTGCTCATTCATGCATGCAACAGAGGGATGCAGCCCGTGCTCTACCCTGGGCTCCGTTCTGGCCACTCAGGCCAGCGTCACTGTGCAACACGGGCGGACAGCTCCTTGCTGCGGGGAGCTCACATCTAAGCACAGGGGACACGAGCAGCAAGCCAGATAAGTCGAGAGCCTACAAGAGGGTTAGCTGCAGAGGACACCAGCGACAACGGAGAGCAGGAGGTAAGGGAGAAGACCCTTGGGCAGGCGCATGGGAGAGAGCCTGGAGAAAGGGGTGCTGTGTTCCTGTCAGGGGCTGCGCTAGCAGTGACACCAGGGGGTCACTGCAAACAAGGAGTGGAAAGGTGACAGTGGCCTCACCAAAGCCCTCACACTGCCAGCAAACAGGACTCCAGAGACCCTCAGAGCTGGAACAGCGAGACCTGCTAACTGGCTGCTGGTGTAACAGGAGTAAGAAGAGCCAATTAATTATGGTCTTGGCCAAGCAGCTAGAATGGAGCTGCCGTTCTCCCCAGCAGGACAGACTGCAGGATGCTGGGTCTTCACGCTGGGCTACGTCCTCAGCCTATTTTAATGTTGAGACAGGATCCCACAAAGTGACCCAGGCTGGCCTCAATGTTGTGGTGCTCCTGCCTCAGCCTCTATGGGTGCAGGGCTTACAGGCGCGTCCTGCCGGGCCCACCTTAAGGAAAGGTGCAGCCACATAACATTAGAACTCAGGTGAATTTAGGGGAGAATCGAAGTGAAGAAACTCATTTGTTTTTTGTTTATTTTTTTGCGGAACCAGGGATCAAAGTCAGGACCTTGTACTTGCCAGGCAGGCACTTGTGCCCCTGAGCTATCTCCCTGACCCCAAGAAACT
This sequence comes from Capromys pilorides, assembly GCA_004027915.1. Taxonomy (NCBI): domain Eukaryota; kingdom Metazoa; phylum Chordata; class Mammalia; order Rodentia; family Capromyidae; genus Capromys; species Capromys pilorides. Next base: position 10,030 of record PVKN010013683.1, on the reverse strand, counting down.
CATTTGTTACTAACATGTTTTGAAATGAAAATACACACACACACACACACACACACACACACACACGCACACACCATACACACACTCACTGAACAAATCCATTAGTGAAAATCTCATGCTAGGCATGTTAGGAGGGCACATCATGCTCCGCGTCGCTTTGAGCTGGAGTCCTCTGTGGTCCCACACGGTGGTCACCTACTGCACTGGCCAACGGGGACGTCAGGAGAGAGCAAGGCTGGGGTGCTGGACAGTGCGGGGACGGCCCGAGATGGGAGCTCAGAGTGCGGATCCAAGAGGATTTGCACTTCTCGGGAGAGGACGGGGTCAGAGCACCAGGCCATGTCCCTCGCCTCTAGGTCTACGTGGGCCCCTGGAAGCAAAGAGACCTTTAGCCTCTGCTGTTTCCTCAGTCCTGGAGACTTACCTTGCTGGAGCCTCCACTGCCGATCTGCTTTAATATGGAGTACATTCTTCCTTTCACTGAAATGCATTCATTGGAGCTTCCCACAATCTAAACACCAAAGCAGACACAAGTTCAAATATGCCTCAGAAAACAGTCTGCATTCCAGACAGCAAAATGGGCCCAGTTTTAAAATTGTCTTCAAGACACGTAGTACTATCTTAAAAACTTGGTCAGCAAACTTAACTGAAGAAATAAACTTATTCAGTTAATATACAGATATAATACTTCTAAGGTCACCTTTACAGGAGACCATGGACATAAATGGAAAATGTAAGAAGCAGCCAACCCCAAACTCTGGAACCATCTCCTTTCCATCCGTCCTCACGGGCGCAAATGCACAGCTACAGCTCTCTGTTCTACGCTCTGGCACTGTACTAGGAAGGAAGCAACTGCCGGGGTCCTGAGCGCCCTGCCAGCCACACACATGCTTCTCAGGACATGGCCCCTCCTCTCTTCCCATGTTCTTCTCTTCTCTCAGCCCCTCTTCCCCTTCTTCTTTACAAAGCTGTTTTCTTTTATCTTTCTTATTTTCTTCTTTTCCTTTCTTTCCTTGCCCCCACCCACTCCCTAGTTCTCATAATTAGGGCTTAAAGACATTACAGGAGTCCAGAGAAAAAGGGAGCCAAACCAGGGGCTCCCGCCCCAGCAGGAGGCAAATTTACCTCTTCCAAGTGGTGCGTGGAGCTTATTACACAAAGCTGTGCCCAGTCCACTTACTTCATACAGACTCGCAGCTTTCTTTGCTCAGAAATTTAAGCACTGACAATGTTAGAATCTGGGTCAGTGAAAAAGTATGAGGGCAGCAGCTAGGACTGCTGCCACTGCCCTGGAGGGCCCTACAGGCTTTCGTTCCACAATTCCTCTGATCATGCCATACAGGCATTATGTTAAACATTCCCACTGACCCTCACTGTCGGGGTCCCCCTCCCTCTCCTCTGGTGGTGCTGGGACTGAACCACGGGACTGAACCACAGGCCCGGCCCGGGATTCTATTCTTTAGCCTCTACGGTCCAAAGAGGTTGTTCGGCCTGTCCTGCCTTAAACTCCCGACACCGGGTAGAGAAGAAGGCAGTCCGACCTCCGTACCCCTGGCCGCTGGCAGCCTTTAGCGTGAAGGACTTGGAACTTGACACAATTCAGGGCCAGGAAGGCCCACTTTCTGCACAGGACACCCCCTCCCATACCCTCTTCTCTGTGACCAGTTTTCAAAACCCCAAGCAGAGCACTTTATTCTCTTGCGTGAATCCTGACCGCAGCCTCCTGTCCCCGTAAGGGCGGAGCCCAGCAGGCCCAGCAGAACCCTGATCCCAGCCCACCCCAAGCCCCAGCCGTGCCCTGCCTGGCTTCTGTCCTTCCCCTCCCGACACTGCCTCCTCTGGAAGGCACCCTAAGCTCCTCTTCTTGTCACCTCAGACACGTCTTCCAGATTTTGATCTAAACAGGGCCTGGCACAAGTAGCAGCTCAATTTTAGTCCTTTCTGAATTAAACTAGATCACCTCTTTTTGCCATTTAATAATAATAATATCTCAAAACTCCTTCTATACGAAATAATAACGTATCAGCTAACTTGGGAATTTGTTTTTTTCAACTATGGCAAAATACACATAATGTAAAATGTACCATTTTAATCATTTTCAAGGAAAATCCACTGGCAGTGACACTCAAACGACTGGGCAAACGTCAGGGCAGCCACTCCCAAGCTCTTATTATCACTAAATCTCCGCCCACAGCAGGCAGCAACTCCTTCTTCCTCCCTCCCCAGAACCACAGCCACCTCCCCGATCCCATCGAGTAGTCTTTGCTGTTTTAAACAACATCTGCCAACATCTACGAAGTGCTATGCTCTCCTTTAAGAGTTACACATATGAACTAAAACAATCTTCACAACTGTCCTGCGATAGGTAGCTTTTCCCCTCTTTCATGGCTAAGGAAATGGGCACTCAGAGCTTCCATGGCGGGCGGGGTGGGGGCTCACGGCTGGCGAGGGTGAGGCCAGGGCTTACACCCAGGCCAGTTGCCCATGGCCATCGCTCAGTTACCGCACACTAATGCTGGGGGTGCTGTCCAGAGGGTTGAGGCTCTTTTTCAGATAGCGATGCAGCTGCCTCACCAAGGTATCTGCTTATCAGTTCACAACTCCTCCTGTTGCTACTTTGAAAATCTTCAAGCTACAACCGTCCAAATGATTTTTATTTAATGAATGAACAAGTAAAATGGAGCTGTCCACAAAGAGCTGGATTTAAAAGCCAAGCAGAATAGAAAGCCAACTCAACTATGACAGCAGCTTTATCCACTCTTCAGACCGGACCCTGAGGCCCTGTGAATAAGAACAGCCCTTTTCACTCACGCAGTAACTACAGACAGCGCTCAGCTTTACCATGCAGATCTTTCTGGGCTTATCGAAAATTCTTAACACCTTTCCTAATGACTAGATACTGTTCAGGATAAGTTCTGTCTGTCTGTCTACACATAACACAGGCTACCACAAGCAAAGCTTTCGCACCTGCAGGTTCTGCAGAGGAGTGACAGGAGCTTGCTGCTGCTGCTGCTGCTGCTGCTGCTGCTGCTGAAAGCAGGCAAAGCGGCCGAAAGGGGTCGCCGCCGGGCCCGCTGGGGTGAAGTCGCTCTTGACCACTGGAGTCCTAAAACTAGGAGAGAACATTTCACCCTTAATTCAAAATACTAAATTTTAAACAAACAAATAAACAAGAGTCAAATCGAGTGTTGATATGTTTAAAAACAAACAAACAAAAAGGCTGACACAAACTTAAAAGCACTAGAGCTGTTATGGATCTATTCTAGCTACGTCACCACCATATATTTTATTTTAGGAAATCCTTTGTGAAGTTTACGTTGGGTCACCAGACAAGAAATCCTTGCTACTAAAATAAGATGGCACTGAACACAAGGAGTTAACATTATCTCACAAGACTTTAAGTTCAAGCTCTGGGAGTGCTTTCGGAAAACGTGCTCCACAGTCTGCTGAAAATACCGAAAGCCAGCCTCGGCACAGGAGGAGCCTGGCCCCGCATGCTCACTGCTCAGCACACACGGCACGTGCTTCTCCCCGTGCCCAACACCCAGGGCCCTGTCTGTTCTGCGTCTACAACAGCACCTGGCACGAAGGACAGCTGTAAATATTAACCATAAGCTAACATCATGTGAAACATCCACACCAAATTTTAGTTAGCAATTCTTTAAAATATTCCACGCAGGGGCTGGGGAAGATGGCTCAGTGGCACAAGCGCCTGCCTAGAAAGCACAAGGACTCAGGTTCAATCTCCGGTACCACATGCTGTGCCAGGCCCAGAACCACAGGTGTGCTGAGCCAGTCACCAAAACTGGGCATAGTGGCACACGCCTATAATCCCAGCTCTGGGAAGACTGAGACAGAAGGATCGTTATGAGTATCAACTGTGTAGTGAGACCCTACGTCAAAAAATAAAATTAAAAAATTCCACACAGGGGCCGGTGAGATGGCTCAGTGGTCTAAAGCGCCTGCCCAGGCAAGCTTAGGCAACCCCAGGGACCACGGTTCGATCCCCAGCCCCACATGCTGTGCCAACCCCACCCCCAAGGCAGGCTGAGTGGCCATAATATAAATAAATTTTAAAAAAAAATTCCACACAGAGCAAAATGAGATGATATATATTAAAACTATACTCAATAAACTGTTATGGAAAAAGGCCAGCTGTAGTAAAGATAAAAGCTACAGCATGGAAACCCAAAGCCAAAGACATTAAGGAATTCAACGGTCACCTAAGTCATTCAAAGTATAATAAAAAGAGCCACCAGTTGAAGATGATGTCCCTCACCCCTTCGCTGTCTCCTCCTCATGAGCACTGAGCACCCCAGTCTCTTCACTCATCCCTTCCTGCTGTCCAGGTCTTAGGACTTCGAAAACCTTCAGAACCACATGACCTATGCACCCAGCACCTTCCAATCAACTGCTCGTGACAGTGTTTCTCCACTGCCCCCTCCAGGAAGGCTGACCTTCCTTTACAGTATCTCTAAGAGGGTCAGCTGGACAGCTCAGTGGACCAAAGTGCCTGTTTAGGAAGAGTGCAGGGACTGGGATTCGATCCCGGGCATGTGGTGCTGGCCCTGCCCCCAGGGTACACTAAAAAGCTACTGACACTGGGCGAGGTGGCACACACTTGTAATCCCAGTGCTTGGGAGGCTGAAAACAAGAGGATCACTATGAGTCCGACTGGGTAGTGAGACCCTGTACTAAATACACAAAATAAATAAAAAATCTCTAAGAAAGGGAGGTACTATCTCAGGTTACTCTTCTCTGGTGGCTGGAACAAATACCCGACACCCAAAACTAAGGAAGGAAAGGTTTATTGAGCCCACAGTTAGTGGAGGTTTCAGTTCATAGTCAGCTGGCTTCAAGGCACAGTGGCACATGGCACAGAGCAGCTGCTCAGGGCAACAGCAAAGAGCAGCAGCTCTGGCAGCTAGCTGGCCTCTCTCCCCTCCTTCCGCTGTAATGCAGATTTCTTAGCTCAGGGCAGGTAAAGCACCCACAGCCACAATAATCAATCACAAACTCCAGAAGCCGCCCCGTGACTGCATGAGGTTTTGGGCAGACAGCTAGACACAAACAAGTCTCCACAGGACAAATGCAAGATTATCAAGAAGCGCTGCTTCCTTGGAAGATGTATAGTTTGCAAATACAAATGTGACGATACATCCGTAACAATCCCTCATAAGTGTTATCCTTTGTGATATCCTACATAATATTAACACATCATTATTCCCTTCCCCTTCATGTTCTACAGATGAAAGACAGGATGCTGAGGAAGTAACAATCTGCAAAGATTCAGCCCCAGGCCCACTTGGCCTCAGACTCTACCTTGCTCCCACTTTATCACCCCAGTCCCGAGCAGGCAGTGGGAGCCGTTACCATCTCATGTAGTCGTCCAGGGTGCTGCTGCTCGGCGTCTGACACACCAGCTTTGGGTCGACCCATCTGGGCGCCGATAAGGGTGGTGACTGCTTGGAAACTGCAGACATGGGATGCTCAGCAGCAGCGTGTTTCTGTGGAGAGAAAATCCAGAACGTCATGACCGAGAATTGTTAAACTAGTAACCTGTTCAGTCATTGCACAAGCATTGCAAATCTCAAAGAAAGTAACAGCAAACATGAAAAACAAAACCATACTAAAACAGAGCACATATATTTGAGACTTTTCAATTTTTTAATGGAACTCTTTCACTCTGAACTTTTAAAACTACCATTTGATTCTGAATGACTGGGAGTGAAAGGTACACAAAACAAGTTTAACAAACAAGACTTGACATCCAAGACTGAACAACCTTCCCCCAAACCTCAGAGCTTTTGTAATAGGTATTGAGCTTTCCATAACAGAAAATGGGGGGGGGGGGGGGGGTCCTCACGCTCAGTGGCAGAACATATGCTTAGCATATGGGGGGACCTGGGTTCAAACCCAGGATCAAAACCAAACAAACTAAAACCAAGAGATAAGTATAATGATTTAGCAAAGAGCAGAAGAGTAAAAGCCTATCTGTTCTGGTCTCTCTTCTATGACAGACGAATCCCCAGAAGGTGACAAAGGGACACCCTTGAGAGCCTTGACAGCTGGGCCAGAAAACAACAGCAACAGCCACACCGGGCCTGCCCTGTTCCGCAAACCACCTCCTCCAGGAGCGCAACACTGTGCTGGTGCTTGCACATGGCCTATGGCTGTTCTCGTCCTGTAAAGGTACAGCTGACAAGCAGCAACGGGGCCACCGAGACTGGAAAACGCTTTCTGTGAAGTTTACCTTCTCCTACACCAATAGCTTCTCAGACAAACAACACACCATAGTTCCCTTGAAAATATGTGGCACCTAAACACCCCCGGGACACACTGAGAGCAACTGAGACTGGGCATGGTGGAGCACGCCTGTAATGCCAGCGCTGGGGAGGCTGAAGACAGGAGGATCACCACAGTAAACTGCATAATGAGACTGTACCAAATATATAAATTAAGCAAAGCAAAGCAAAGCGGGCTAGGTCTTTAACAAATGGTGCTGGAAAAACTGGCTCTGTACATGCCGAAAACCAAAACTTGACCCAGGTCTATCCCCATGCACTAAAGTCAAAATGGATTAAAGATCTAAATGTTAAAAGAGAACACTAAATCTCCTGGAAGAAAAAGTGCGAGAGGATCTTAAGGACGTTGGGGTAGGCAAAGAGTTCATGGACAAAAATCAAAATGCACATTTAATGCTTGAAAGAATCAACAACTAGGACCTCCTCCGGCTGAGAAGGTTTTTCACATCAAAAGAAATTACCAACAGAGTGAAGACAACCCACAAATGTTGAAAAAATTTTAACTAATAAATATTCAGACAAAAGTCTTCTATCTAGAATTTATAAGGAACTAAAAAACATTAGGGTTGCAAAGTTCAAAGACCCAACCCAGAAATGGGCATCTGAGATGAACACACACTTCTCAGAGAAATAAATTCAACAAGTCTATAAATACATGAAGAAATGTTCCACATCGCTAGCCATTCATGAAATGCAAATTAAAAAACACTTAGATACCATCTCCCCCCAGAAAGAATGGCTATCATAAAGAAATCAACCAACAACAAATACTGGAGAGGCTGTGGGGAAAAAGTAACGTTTCTCCACTGCTGGTGAGAATGCAGACTGGTACAACCATTATGGAAAGCAGTGTGGAGACTCCTTAAAAAACTAGAACTGGAAATCCCATTCGATCCACCTATCCCCCTACCGGGAGTTTTCCCAGAAGAACTGAAAACATCATATCATAGTGATATCTGTGCACCTATAGCACCACAATTTGTGATAGCCAAATCTTGGAAACAATCAAAATGCTCATCATCTGAAGGATGGTTGAAAAAGATGTGGTATTTTCATAAAATGGAATATTACTCAGCTATAAGAATGATGGACTAGAAGAACTTCATAAATAAATGGATGCATCTTGAACATATACTCATGAAATAAACCAGGCCTACATATGCAAATATCGTATAGTCTCCCTAGTGTAAGAACTCAAAAGAAGACATAAAAATGGAAAGGCATAACACAGCTGAATGGAAACCAAGGACTTAAGCATTAAACAACGAAGTGACTGCAAACAGAAAAAAATAGGAAACATGACAGAAGCAAAGCCATGCACTTACATACAGAATACATTAGATAATGGACCTAAGAACCACCAAAATATTTTTCACACTGAGGATAGCAGTGGGTAACACTAAAATTATGCTTGGAATGCCTGTCATTCTTGTCTTTTGGATTTGTGCTTCTTCTAATGTAATTTCAGTTACTGCTATACTCTCTCTCAAGTAAATGATTGGTTTATAAGAAAACCAAGAAGGGTATTCAATGAGAGTAAGGGACTAGGAGAAATGTCATAGGTTCAACCACTACAATTTTATATATAACTCAGATTTCTAAATGTCTTTGTAAAAATGTGTAATTGCTTTCATCACACTGCACAGAGATGTATTAGAATATCAACGATTGATGGAAAATACCAATTCCAAGTTAAGTGTAAGATGTTTGATACTCAGAAAGACAGTGATGTTAAGCACAAGTACCTATGTTATAGAGTAATAGTATCATAAAGCTCCTCTTCTGGAGGGTTAAGAATGTAAGTTTACAGACCAAAAACTAGAGAAAAAGAAGGGCTACAAGGATTGCCAATATTTTGGCCCTAGCCCTTCAAGGTCAGTGAGGACTCAGGACATAAGAGAACCTGTGTTGTAACATCCTATAACTCAGTAGTTTCCCAAATTTTCTGTTCAAGATTATGGGACCACAGGGGAAAGGGATAGTTAATGCATAGTGTGCCTAAGGAGAGTCACCTAGAGAGAAAACATTCTCTCAGGCTTTCCCAGAGAGCAGATTGGTTAAGCCATGGCCGTAGCTCATCCAGATGACTGACTTTGACAAAAGATCTACAAACCGCTGTACATGGTTTCAGGGTAAATCCTGAGGGAATGTGACTGACCTTGGGAGATACAAAAACTACATATTTTGTTATACAGGTCTTGCTTTAACTTGCCCTTAACCACCCAGCAGAAAAGTTTAAACATGATGCATAAAATGTAAAGGTAATTTAGTATGCTTAGCTGTAAAAGGCTCTAATCAGCAGCTTCCAACATTACCAGTTTTGCTAGTAACCCACTGCAATTATGGAACATTTGACTATGTATACAACTACCTTCTCTTGAATCAAAGGGAAGAAATCTATTGTACTAATAAACATTAGAAAATTTATCGTGCCTACACCCTGTGCTCTGTATAACTACAATGAGGACAACAATATGCATCGCATCAATTATTGGGAATGTAGTACTATCGTGTTTTTGAAAAAAAAAAAAAATGTATTGTTATTTAAATAAAAAAAAAAGAAAGAAAGAAAAGAGAGCTAGGAATCGCAGATTGAAAGCCGAGGGCAATTCTCCAGTATCCAAAATAAATAAATAAATAAAATAACAGTAAAAAATTTTAAAAAAAGGAGATGCAAGAACTGTCTTCTATGAAGCCAAGGATTAAAGATTTACAAAAATGATACAATGTTGCCGTTTTTCTTACTGTATCTATTTTAAGAAAATACTTATTTCTTGGCCAGATGTGGCAACACCTATCTATAATCCCATTACTCTAGGAGGCTAAAGCAAAAGGGCCACAAGTCTGAGCTCAGCTTAAGGAATTTGGCAACAGCATGACCTTGCCTCAAAATTTATAATAATTTTTTAAACAAAAAAACAAAAGATAAATAAGGGCTGAGGTTGCAGGGGCTTAGGTGCCAGTCCTGCAAAAAGAAAGAAAAAAATGGTCCACTATAATTATGTTCACAAATAATACATTTACACTGGCTATTTTCAATAAACAAACACTTGTTACATTTCTTGGCTTTGGTTTTGGTTTTTTTCCTCTCTCTATTTAGTACAAGATGTACAGGGTCTCATTACACAGATTAGACTCATAGTAGTGATTCTCCTGTTTTCAACCTCCCAAGCGCTGAGATTACAGGTGTATGCCACCACGTCCAGTCTCTTTTGTTGTGTGTGTGTGTGTGTGGTTTGTTTTTTGGACCTTGCGCTTATCAGGCAGAAGCTTATGCTGCTGAGCTCCCTCCTCCCTCCAAGTTCTTTAGGGCCCTTGATAAAGAAGGTAAAGGGATCCGGAAAGCCCAACGTGTGAGAATCACCAACTCAGAGCTGCAGGCCTTCCAGACTAGATTTTAAGGGAGAAGAAGGTACCTCTGGATCTGCCTTTGGGGTCACGTCTGGAACATGTCGCTGATCTGACCACAGCGCAGGGTTCTGGCTCACACCTTCCGACTTCCTCTTAGATTGCCATTGCTTCTGCGTGCTCTGCAGAGCCTTTGGTTCTTCATGCTCCTTGGCTTCTGAAATTATATTTGTTGCTGTCATTAAACAGGAAGGATAGGGGCCAGGAGATAGCTGAGTAGAATAAGCGCCTGCCTGGCAAGCACAAGGGCCTGAGTTCAATCCCCAGTTCTGCAAAACAAATGAATGAATGAATGAATGAATGAATGAATGAATGAA
>PVKN010013682.1:0-19739 GCA_004027915.1 Capromys pilorides | reverse complement strand
CGAGCTCTTCTCTTTATGACCCAAATTCTGCGCCTGATTTTCCCCATCTGTGAAATGGGTTTAACAGCAGCACCAGGATTTTTGAGCAGAGCGTGTGACACTTGTGTCACAATGCCTGCGACTGGGTGCTGCTACGGACTTTTCCTGCTGTCCGTGTCACAACTCTTAAGTACATCTATGACCAGATGAAAGTCAGAGTCACTGCCCTAGAGCCTGGTGACACAAACTATCAGTGATGGCTTTGGAGAATGTCACCAGTGAGCAATGTGACCAATTAGACTGACAGTGCAGAGACAAAAACACACCCTACCCTGACCCAGAGACTCAGAGCTCACAAAGCGCTTTTGTGGGCTGTGGTGGATTCATAGCTGGGGGTCCACCTGTCACACTCCAGTGACCTGAAGCAGCCTGGTGCTGGGGTGGGCGGCCCACCTGGGGGTCGTTGCAGGCAGCATGAGTGGTGGAACAGGAGAAGAAAGCAAGCTGTAGGGATCTGCAGGGAGTTGTTGATTCCCCAAAGGGCCGTGTTCTGCTGGCTTTCCCGATGAGCTCGGCTGTTCTCATCGGCAAGGGACCTCGGGACCTCGTTGTCACTGAGAGTGGCCCTGGTTCACTCTGGGGGAGGGAGCTGTGATTCTCATGCTGAGCGGTTTTCTGGCCCTGCAGGGGAAGGTGGAGCACAGCTCAGCCTCACGGAGCAGCTTCTGAGTCGGCTCTCCTGATGGGACTTAGCTTTCCTCGTTACTGCAGGAACTCAGGACCTCACTGGTGCTGAGGATGGCTGGGGTATGTTTCAAGGAGCTCTGGTTCTTACTTCGAGCGTCACTTTCGGATCCCAGTGCAGAGCTCTCAGTCTGCTCGCGCAGACCCTTCCTCCCGCTGCCGCAGACTTTCTAGCTCCCACCCCTGATCTTTGGGCCTTCCCAGCACAGATCTGTGAAACAGGCAAACATGGGGCACTGCCATGGCTCTTGGGCTCCACCTGGACGTGTGGGGTGCCATCGTCATGGGCTCCAGGTCTTCAGCTGGACTCAAGCAGGAGACTGCTGTGGGATCCCGGCCCTCAGCTCGGTTCTTTGTCCTGTAGTGTGTGGATAGAATTGCTCCGCTCTTTTCGTATCTGACCGTTTGGGTAGCTACTGTAAGGACCCTTATAATTAAGTGTCCTGCATTGTATTGTTTCTCCTTGTAAAACCGGAAACTATAGCACGGGCTTCTCCTCCCCCCCACCCCCAAAGTAATTTCACGGTGACCTGAGACCTTAACTCCCTTTAGGAGGAGGTAACTTGGCCTGGGGAGCAGCGGACTTGCACACAGCTGCATGGAGAGTCAAGGGTAACGCTGAGGCCGGTCGTCCCCGATCCTCCAGACGTGCGTGCTCTTCGCGAGCACGAAATAAACATTTTCACGGTCGCGCCATAGGCCGCATCATATAAACAGTATCACTGACTTATCAGGGTGAGCCAAGGGATTTCAAAACAGCCCTGCAGGTCTCGGAAGCAGCATCGAGCGAGCCTTGCACCACTGCCGTTCAATCACTGTTTGCTCTTGCACTTCTCCACTCACTCAGAGCTGCGGATTCCACAGGAGCCCCTTTGCTGAGCCAGCCCAACGTCCACAGCTGTCTGGGGGAGGTTTCGGAAACGCATGCTGGGAGGCAGCTCTCAAACAATTCAAAAATAGAGGCCGAGATGACAAAGTGCAGGTGTAAAAGACTTAGTTCTGTCTTTATGACCCAGTATACAGTAACACGAGGTCTGGCGCTGACCGCTTTGGCCCCGCCCAGGTCTTGATCCCGAGGGTGCTGTGGGCACCCAGCAGCCGCCTCAGGGGCACCCTCCTTGCTCAGCGGCTCTCGCCAGGTTTGCTTTACTTAGTGGTCCAGGAGCTGTGCTGCAGGCCATCAGCTGCCCACCTCGCAGATCCACCTTGGCCTTCGCACCTCTCCCTTTGCAGAGGCCACGAGTGCGATGGCTGCCGCTGAGCCTTCGGTGAACTGTTTTCCAACCAGCCTAGCTTGCAGCCAGCTTCAGCGGCTGTTCAGTGTCTTCGCATAGACACACATAGGCGCCTTCCTTCCTGCGGAGCCTTTTCCTTGAAGCCAGGAGCACTGTCTTTCTTTTCTTCTATTCCTCACAGAACTTCGACTTCGGCCTATGAGAATCTCAGCACATGCCCTCAGTGGATCATTTTACACAACTACATATGTGCTGTCTATGCACTTCATTGGAATTGGAAAAATGAAAAAACAAACAAACAAACAAACAAACAAAAAACGTAGGAGTTAGATGTCCCCCAAAAATAAATTCTAAATTTTACAGAGTGGCTCTATTGGAATAGCGTTCTTTTTCTCTTACAGTTGTGTGACTTCCTCTGGAGTCCATGATCTGAATACCAGCTCATTTTTTAACAGAATAAAGAAAAAAACCCAATGAAAATGATATAGAATTTCACAATAAGATAATAGAAAATTAACTATGGCTATTATACTGTACATTGTCATTTTCAAAGTAGATGCTCAGATTACCAGGTACAGGATGCAAAATTAATCAAACAACATAAGCACTAACTGCTCCTTCCAATAAGCAAATAGAAATTAGTAGTACAGTTACTTTAGACTATATGTTTTCCCCCTTCCTTCTTTTCTCCTTTCACTCTGATATAAAAGAGACATGAGATGGTTAGTTCATTGGTGCTATTATCCAGTAGAATAATCTCAAATATGACACTCTCACTTGTAACATCTACTTCCCAGCACTATTGTTTAAAGAAAAACTAAAGGAAAGCATAAAAAAATGTGTGGAGTTTCTTTTTGGAGACTGGTGAAAGTTCCGGAAGTGGAACCCAGGCCTTGGGCATCGTCCTAGGCAGGTGTTCCACCACTGAGCTACATGCCCCATCCAGACCATCATCAGATCTTTCAGTGCCTCTCCAGCTAAGGGGTTTGCAATGCCCAGGTTCCCACGACAATGCCAGGGAAAGTTGTTAGGTAGGAAAGGGGTGGCTCCTAACTGAGGCTCTCACAGTTTGCCTGCCTTGGAGGCGCCCTGGTTCAGATAGAGCCAGGCATGAGGAGGCTCACCTATATACCCAGTACTATGAGAGGCTAAGGCCAGAAGGTCATGGGTTCAAGCCCAACCTGAATCGCTTAGTGACTTAGTAGATTATGTCTCAAAATATGTCTCCGAGTCAGGACGGCTGAAGTGGATTCCCTGCAGCAGGAGCTCATGGGCTGGGCACTGACTTCCTTCTGCTTGGTGAAGGGAGGCAGTGCCTCTCCTGTCCTTGCCTCCTGTGGCCTTGAACACTGACTCCAAGTGTCTGACATCACAAGTCATGCCTAGACCGTGTGTGTGTGTGTGTGTGTGTGTGTGTGTGTGTCTTTGTATGTGTGTGTGTGTGCATGCAAATGTGCATATTGCCATGGTTTCAAGAGTGAGCCAACAAAAGTCCATTGCTAGAAACTGTGCCAGGGAACCAGAACCTATGCATGTGGTTGTTCCCTAATACTGGTAACAGTGAGATGGGTCTTTAAACTATGAAACTTAGGGGGCAATGAGGGGGAAAAAGAATTGTTTCAGGTTTCTGTGAGATTTGTAGTGAAACTGTAAGGCCAAGAAATAGCAGCAGGCCCTGTAGTTCTGAGTAGTCCCTGTGGTATTTACACAATGTGGGTCACAACCCGCGAGCGACTCAAGAAATCAATTTTAAGGTGATGTCAGGATTGCAGAAATGCAGAGAGTGGTGCATTCATTTCAAAATGGATTTTGAATGGTGCAGGAGAGAAAATGTCACAATGTGCTGCACATTCGTGGGGACCTTGTAGTGTGAACTTCTGTTTATATAACAGTACATATTGATTCACAATAAAAGACATTATTAAGGTGAACTACAGTCAAAACACGTTTAAAATACATTGATCCCCAGAAATATGAGGATTTTCTTCGTTTAATTAGGTGATAGAAGATTAGAAATGTAGTCACATGGTTTTGGCAATGTTTTGTAGAGAAAAGTCTTTTTATGTCTGTTTTTATTTTAAAGAGTAAAAAATAATAAAAAAGACACTGGAATCCATACAGAGTTTCAAACACAAGATGATATAAATTCAATATTGGCTGTTATATTGGATATTGTCTTCAAAGCAGCTGTTCAGATCACCAGATATAAGCATGCAAAATTGGTAAAAACAAATTAAATATTAACTGGTCCTTTCAATAAATCAATAGAAATTGTACTGTTAGTTTCTATTGGTTTATTGAAAGAGAAAGATTTTTAAAAGACACAAGAACGACTATGTAAAATCGAAAGAGCTTCCCCCTCAGAAGGCAGGGGGCTTGCGAGCTGCTATCTCTGGTCCCCTAGAAGAACCAGAGGACAATGAACCATTTCTACCTGGGCCTAGAGTTGCTTAACATACCAATGACAGGAAGAAGCTCAAGGGACCCGCCAATTGAGACTTGAGTAAATAAATGGGAATGTGTCCTTACCATTTTCTGGATTGAAAAGCTGAGTATAACATTGTTGAGTGAAAAAAAAAATTACGGATTGCAAGAATAGTATTTGAGCAGATGATCCAATTTATCTAAATGTATTCCTCAATTGTGTGTGTGATTGTGTGTTTGTGAAGAAATAAATACTTCTCTTGGAGGAAGGTGTGCAATCGTGGAGACATCTATCTCTGAAGCAGAGGGTGGTGCATGCATTTGTTCCTCATTTCTAGTCTGCTGAGACATTTGCTTTGGCTCTAGGCGGCACTGTGGGTGTCTGACAAAGGCTGGGCAGCACAATATTGCCATGCAGTGTGTGAGCTTGCAGTGGAGAAGCTGGAGGCGGCTAAGTGCGGAGCACGTCTGGGGGAGATGGCGTGAGGCCGAGTGCAAAGGAGCAGGGTGTCTGCGAGCCCCAAGAGCAGGAGCGAGCCTGGGAGCAAGACAGCAGGAGGTCACACAGTCTGGGCTTGGAAGGAGGGGGCCCCTTTACAAGGACAGAGATACAATGGCGCCCGGAAGTGCGGAGAGGGGCCTTGCACCTTTGTAGGCAAGACTCTGGGTGTGAGCCAGAGGAAGAGGAGGCATTTGGGTAGATCTTAGGTTGGCAGAAAATCATACAGACATCTGAATCAGAGTGGCAAGCCCGTGCTGTGAGCGCCCTGAGTGCTCCCCTCACCCACCCTCCTGCAGGTCTGTCTCCAGCTTCCTAGGAAGTCTCCTGCTTGCTAGTCTCAGAGCAAGAGTTTCACTGGACCACAGGCATGAGGTTGGCCCATGAAAGGAACTTGTCAGGTTTATGGCCTGCCAGTAAACCTCCTGGGCGCTGCCCTTCGCTAAAGATGGGCAAATAGGACTTCGCAAGAAGCAACCCAGCTTTCTTTCCCCTTAGATGAAATGACTCCAACCAGAGGTAGGGTCCCTGGGAAGTCTTAGGAGGGAATTCAGCCCCAGGTGTGCAGGGCAACCCCTTCTCAGCACCTCCTTTCAGCAGTCTGTTTCCCCAGCTTCTGCTTCGAGTCCCATGTGGTTGCTTCTAGGAGGCACCTCCTAAATACGATGCTTCTACTCCAATCTCTCATTCAGATATGGTTGGAGGGAGTCTGAACAAAAACACCAGCTTGTATTTTAGATAGTTTTCTGTGTGAACAGCAAACGAACCAGAGGCTGTCTCTGTGGGGTAGAATTATTAATGATTTGCCTCTTTTGTGCTTAATTTTTATTTTTCAAAATGTCAACAATTTCCATTATTCCTGTAAGAAGAATAAAACCAAGACTATTTTTTTTTTAATTCATAACATGCAGCTTATTGTGGTGGTCCTTGGATTCATTCCATTGAAAAAAATAGTAACAATGGCAACTTACATAATGGAAGTAGGTATAGAGGCAAAGGGTCGGATTTGAGAATCCTAGACATGGGCGAGGAGAATGGCCATGAAGAACTGAGGGCCTGTGGCTTGGGGGCCCTTTAGTGCACTCTGATGACAGGGAAGAAGGAACAGCTCAGTGGGTGGCCACAGTTTCAGTGTGGACACCCTGATTTGGAATTCTTGTAAAATACTTCAGTGGAGATGTCTGCTGGGAGTAAGAAATATGCATCTGGTTACAAATTAGAGTGGAACACGCAGAATCAGAAGTGAAGGGAGGGTGGCGAGCTTGCGCAGGACAGAGCAGTCATCGAGGTGTCTGAGGCTCTCTTGAGGTGGCCAGCTCTCTGGAGTGTCTATTTATTTATTTATTTATTTATTTATTTATTTATTTGGTACAGGGTCTCGACACAGCTTGGACTTATAGTGATCCTCCTGTCTAGCTCCCTAGCACTGGGATTACAGGCAGGCACCACCATGCCAAGTTTCAGAGGCTGGCCTGGCACCCCTGGGGTTCTAGGGCCCACAAGGCATGTGATACCACTGATCAAACTGGGTCTTCGAGCTGGCCAGGCAGGTGCTCAGACCACTGAGCTATCCCCCCCTTTGATAAGATATTAATCTTTTGCACAAGGTGTTTGTCCATAAGATTCAGCCACCTGCCCTGAGAGCTGATCGCCTAACACCGTGGGAGTTGAAACTTCGACATGTACACTCAGAACATGGCAGGGGCTGGAAGTAAACCTCTCACCAGGATCGCAGTCAGGCGACAGGTGCTCGCTATAGGGAGCCAGTTCTGTGGGTTATCGACTGAAGGCCATTTAGGGAGCCACCATCTCAAGGCAGAAAGCTGGGTTGGAGAAGTCACAAGTGGAAGTCCAACTCCTATTTCTAAGGCCATGTGTCATGTTACTGAGTCCATTTTGCTATAGAAACATCACAAGGCTAGATTTCTAAAAATATAGAAAAAATTAGCAAGCATTCAGTTATCTACAAACAGATCCTCCCACCAAAGCCTCATCTGACCTAGAGATAAAACAAAGCTCAGAGGTACTTGTTGTTTATTTTTATTTATTTTTCAGTGATCAAGAACTGTTCTTTTTCTGAAGTTGAGGCAGAGAATTGGCTCTGTCAAAATGCTTTGCTTTGCTCTGGAGCAAAGGTGGACTGAGGACTCCAGCCTGGACGTGGGCAGACTGAGCCATGCCAGGCTGGTGGAGGAGGAGCAGGTGCGGGGGGGGGCTGGTCAGGCCCTGGACTGGCTGGCAGCTGTGAACGCTTCCGCTCCAACGTTTGCAAAGCCCCTGCCTCCTGACTCTCTTCCCGCAGCTCCAACCTTTGCTGCTAAGTCTTCTTTAATAGCTCTCATCTCATTTTCCAACACTGAGTCTCCAGGCTGGTGTCCTCTTGCTACTTCTTTCTGGCATGCTGACACTGTGGAGACACAGCCAGGAGGCGCAGAGCATGAATGGGGCCATGGCCCTTCCCTGGCACCGAATCTGCCAGCTTGACCTTGGACTTGCTGGCCTCCAGAACTGCGAGAAAGACATTTCTTGTTCATAAACTCCCCGGCCTGTGGGATTTTGTTATAGCAGCCTCTTACAAACTCAGTCACAGCTAATTCAGCAATAAAGACAGCCTCTGGGTTTAGCGAAGCAATTAAGGGAGAAATTAAAGTTTTGGCTCAGTGGAACTTTAAAGCACTAAGATGTTTAAAAATTAATTTTTTAGTGGTATACTTTTGACATACGTAATGATCACATTCATTACAGAGAATTTGTACCTGTACGTGATACATATTGGTTTATGTTTTCTCCATTCCACTCCTTTTTTCAGTCTTCCTTCCCCTCTCCATTTATAAAGCTTTGTTACTGTTATTTTCTTTCTTTCTTTCTTTCTTTCTTTCTTTCTTTCTTTCTTTCTTCTTTCTTTCTTTCTTTCTTTCTTTCTTTCTTTCTTTCTTTCTAATCCTTATCAGCTACCCCACTCCCCTTCCCATTTGAATATTTTCTTCCTACATCCCAGTGCCTATCCTCCATTTCGGTCCTTATCCACCTAGTTTATTACACAAGAAAACAATATGATGTAAAAATTAGGGTTGCTAAATCTGAATTATTTGTCCAGGTTCCTGAGGGTGAGAGAGAAACTCCCGTCCTGGTACCAAGGGAGTCTCAACAGAGACAGATTTTCAGCATTTTCTTTGGCTGTCCAGAGCCTGGCTGGATCTGCACACACACATCTCCCGGCTCTTATCTGCCCCTTCCTGCAGGTCACAGTGCCTCTGTGGCCTGGGGGAGGCCTGACCAGCTGCCCTGCCAATTTGGCAAAATTGTCCGTCACTCCTTGTTCTCATTTATATGGGCTTCTGCATGACTCCTGCTGGGGGACAGGCAAACAGATCTAGATAGTGAGGCCTCAGCTGCATCCCTGGAGTCTCTCTTTACTCTGCAGAAGGAAATTGCTCTTAATAATCTTTGAGGCAGTCAGATTCTTGAA
Source organism: Capromys pilorides (assembly GCA_004027915.1). Taxonomy (NCBI): domain Eukaryota; kingdom Metazoa; phylum Chordata; class Mammalia; order Rodentia; family Capromyidae; genus Capromys; species Capromys pilorides. The sequence continues at coordinate 11,389 of PVKN010013682.1, read as the reverse complement.
TGTGTTTAGTCCAGTGTCATTTAAAAAGCGAGAACCTGAGGAAGTTCTTCTGAATGGGCTGAACTGGAATGAAGGGAAAAACAACAACCACAGAAATACAATTTTTAAAATATGTCCAGAATTGTAGTTTTTAAATTTAAAATTGTGCTTAGTGACTTAGTTTAGCTGGAAGGGAAATAAAGCCCTTTTTGTCCAACATAGCTTGTCCAACCAGGGAAAGTAGAGAGGAGAAAATGGCGTCTAAGGGTCACAGAAAGGAATGGTGTCTGCACAATGAAGCTCCAGGGGAGAAGAGCAAAGCTGTGAGGGAGGAACAATTCCCTGAGCTCTTGAGGCAGGGGCCTGGGAAGCGTGGGAGAGGCCCATGTCCTGTGTGCGCAGCGTGGGCCTGCAGAGCTGTGCAGCGGAGCATGGCTTGCACTTCAGAGAGTTCGAACAACAGCATGCAGCCAAGGCATGGGGACCCAGAGGGCTGCAGGGCCTGTGCGGTAGCTGACTCCCCGCCTCCTGGGGCCTGAGGGAGCCTGTCCCTTATTCCTCAGGAAAGTCTGCCTCACACGTGCACTGGTTGCCTCCACCTGTTGGAGTGGGAAGTGGGGTGTTTCCTGAGGAGTCCCCCTGAGGCGTGGAATCTGTGAGGTGGATGAAAACGCACTGTTCTCTCTCTCGTCCTTTGCATAGGCACCATAAGCACGCTGTCCCTTTTCTTTGGAAGGATTTAACAGCAAAAACGATGCTGGACACCAGCGAGGAAGCAGCAAGCAGAGCAGCACCCCGCAGGTTGGTGGCTCACGGACTCCTCCAGCTCCTCTTACCTTCCGGCTTGTGGTGAAGCGCGAGGCGGAGGGAGCAGCCGGCCTTGTGCTGGGGGGTTCACGTGCATCTGCCCTCTGAGAGTCAGCTCTGTTCACCACCTGAACTGTAGGCAGGCAGTGTCACCCACGGCGACTGAGCTCACCCGCATCCACTGGTCAGGTGTCACTCCCCGCTGCTGATTAGCTTTTGGGGTTCTGCTTTGCTAGGACCAAAAGCGAGGATCCCCTGGCCAGGACCGGGGTAGCACGGAAGGTCCGAGCTCTCGTCCCGAGTGGCTGCGGTGTAAACAGCTGCACAGGACACGTGTGGGTGCGCGTGTCCACGTGCAGCAAAAGGACAGGGATGGAGGGCAGGTGCAGGCAGCATCTCCGTCTGCCCTTCTCTCCTTTCCACGTTCTCCTGCTGGGGTTCCCCGTGGAGCTTCCCGCAACTGTCCTTGACGAGGACACCCTGCGTTCCAGGGTCTCCCAGCCCTGCTTCCACCTAGCTTCCTTTGGGTCCTTAAAATGATGCACCCCACTGCTCAGCCGTAGCTGTATGTTAAACGGCTTGCGGGGACGAAGACCCCTCCGCTGAGAGAAAAGCTGTGCGGGATTTCGGGGAGCCAACAGCGGCACCCGCTGGGTCCGCGCAGTCCACCGCACGCTTTGTCTCTTGCACTTCCAGGGATCTAGGTTTTGTCTTCGTTTGTAGAAGGGTCAGAAACGGCGGCTAGGTACCTGAGGGTAGCCCGTCATGGGCTCCAGTAGGGCTTGCGTGGAGAGAGGCTGCGTTCCTCACCGTCGCAGTCCTGTGCTCCCTACAGATCCCCGATTGTCCCCAGGTTGGAGTATGCCCTGCTCTGCCTGGTGCCTCTGGGTCTTCCTCACACGTCCTGCCACCCAGCCTTCTGACTCCACGTCACTACCTGACTCTTTGACGTCTCATCTTCCATTGTCATTTGCCCAGGTCGTGGTCAAATACATTACGATAATTACAAAAAAAAAAAAAAAAAAGCTTCCGCAGCCGGTTTTGCCATCAATAAAATAGGGCTAGGCTACTCTCTAGCTCTTGTGGGTATTAGGAGATTAGGAGATGCGATATATACAAAGCGTTAAGTACAGTCCCTGGTAGAATAGTAAGCACTGAGTGCTATTTTTCTTATTTGCTTATTAAAATAGGCCCAAGGTAATATTAGACTCATTTCATGGATATGGAGAACAGCACAAACAGCTAAGCCGCTGGGGATAAAGAATCCTACGGTAGCTGGCCGAGCCGGAGGAACTGGCTCTTAAGGTGCACGCTTCCTCTGGAGCTCCCCGCAGTGTCCATTCGAGGGTCGCTGGGCATGCTCAGCTCAATGGAGGAGCAGAGGCGGTGTGGATTCCACTGCAGGTGGCCAGCTCCTCAGGCTCACCAAGCGATCATTCCGGGCTGTCAGACTCCTGAACGGAAAGGTGGGGGAGGGGAGAGGAGAAGACTGATCTCCAGGCCCTGGGCTTGCGGAAGACAAAGAGATCAGGGAGGGCAGCAAAGAGCCTAAACGCAGGGGCTTCTGGGGTGGGCAGGCAGCGGGTCATGTAGTTCTAGGGGAAAGGGGAAGGGAAGAGGGAAGGCAGAGGGAGGGGGAGGGGAGGAGGAAGGGAAGTGGGGAGGTGCGTCCTGCCGCTCAGGTGCACAGCTGCACCTGAGAGACCCAGCAGGCTGTAGTCACAGAGGGGGCATCTGCCTGGAGACGGGCAGTGTCGCGAACGCCGCATCATCTCTGCAGAAAGACATCTCATTTGATTTTCAGGGCCAGGAGTAGGGCCAGGAAAATGTGGGGCAGAGCGAGCAAAATGAAGCCCACGCCTTTGTCCCCGCTGGAAAGGATCCTGGAGAAAGCTCAAACTGACTGTCCTAGAAGGGGCTTGGGCCAAGGTGAGTGTGCATGGCTGTGCCCAAAGCGAGCCTCGGCTTCCACCTTCGCGGTGACAGGCGCGCTTGCTTCCCATGCAAAGAAGCAGCCGCGATCCTGCTTTATTTAAAGACTGTAAGGCTTAAGAGATTTTTTAAAAAGATGAACAGAAGCAAATTACTTTCTTATCCACATTTATGTCATCGCCCCTACGTTCCACAGTGGCTTAAATGCAAGAGGAATTTGAATAAAAGAGTAAAAAGCCCATGTAATACCTGGTTAAAAATGCAAATTCGAAGGTGGCGCTGATCTCCCAGCTAAGCAAAGTAAACACAGGAGGGGAGGTAGATTAGAGAGTTAGGGAGGTGAGGTGATTGTGCGTGAGGTGAGTGTGTGGGCTGAGGGAGGAAGAACTCAGAGTCCAGCCTGGGAAGAGTAACGGGTGACTGGGGAGGTCAGGGTAAGCCAGGATGCAAAAGCCAAGCCACGCAGAAAGATCCACGAATGCTTAGCAGGATTGGGGTTTCCTTTCCAAGGACAGAGCTGTTGATTCTTGGGAAAAATCCAGTCAGCACACACCAGCCCGACAGCCTCTGTGTGCAGGTGGACAAGGTCATTGAGGAAGATTAAAAAAAAGATAAGGTAAATTTCAGTGTCACAACTGAATCTACATAGAGTTGGGTCAAGGAAGGATGATGCATCTCCAAGAGAAGATGATTCTAGCATGTTGAGTGCGCCATAACTGCCTCCAAGATCTGAGCTTGGGGATCTTGAGGAGGAGAGGTGGGGGGTGGAGAAGTCTCTCCACAGAGTCAGGCTGGTGTGACGGCTAGGGTAGGAGAGACCGCAGCTGAGGGAAGAGCGGTGCATGCCTGGAACCAGGATACTGTCTGGGTAGCATTTACAGTGACAGGAGTGTCAGTAGATAGGATCTGCTCCTCCTCTACCTTCTCACTTGTCCCGAACCTTCACAGTCTGAGTCCACGGGGAAGGATCTGGTACTTGAAGGATGTCACACTCACTGGGGTCCCTTGAGTGGTGACCCTGGCATCCTGGCCTTGAGCAGCAGCACCTAGTCGGCTGGGCCACTTGTCCCTAAAGAGCACGAGCGTTGGTGGTGTAATGCAAGACATTTAACAGAGCAAGAAGCTGGACAGGACAGAGATGGAGAGTCAGGTCTGAGAATAGGAAGGTTAAAGAACTGTCAATAAATTGAAAGTCTAAACCCAAGGTCAAGTAAACGTGGGATATTTCAAGGGTGGCTTCTTCAAAAAGGTGTAGAAATCGTCTACAAGTCACAAATACGTTATTTAATATATTCAGTAATATCACCAGCTTTTGGGTCACAACTTTCTTGCACAGTGTGCTTGAAAAGTATAGTAAATGTTTAGCCTTTTATAATTAAACTTCACAGTCATAATTTTGAGTAAAATCTGAGTAGCCATTAACCCCTATTAGGATCCCCTCCCCTCCCACTTCAAACACTCTTCTTTCTTGTCACTTTCAGGAGTTGTTCTTGAAGTGCTCTTTGTGAGTGTCTTCTAATTACTTGTTCTCTCTTGCTTTTCCTCATGTTCTGAGTGGTTTCAAAACACTTAGTTTGGTGTCCTGTTATGGTTTGTGTCTAGTCCCCCTCCCCAACTCCAAAGCCTACTGCAGTCATAGGGCAGCTTCTAGAGTTTGTCATTAATTCATGATCCAATGCTGGGATTATAGATGTGAGTGCTGTTCTGGCCCTGGGATGGGTAATCTGCATCACAATGTGAGGAGAGGGGAGGGGCTTGCTAGAAGCCATGGCTGCTGCTCCTCCCTTTGCTCTTTGCTCTTTTCCACCACCATGGACGGCTGCCCTCTGCCATGTACCACTCTGCCTTGGAGCCAGCGGAGAATGGACTGAAACCTCCACTAACTGTGAGCTAAATAAACCTTTCCTTCCTTAATTCTGGGTGCTGGGTGTGTTGTCCCAGCAATGAGAGAAAGGTACCTGAGACGTAACTGCTTGGATTTTGGGGAAGAGCGAGGTGCAGAGAAGGAGGTGGGTGAGGACACGCCGTCATGCAGCTGTGGCCTGCCTTTCCATGTGTGACACTGGCAGTGGCAGTCACCGTGTGTCTCCTCATACTTCGTAAAGACTCTTGAGAAAGAAGATTCCGAGAACTGCCTCAGAAAGCATTAAGAGAGAGGAGATGGACGCGCCTGAGACGTGGGGAGCGTTTTGGGAGAGATTCCCAGCAACGGGTCTTTTCCGATCATAGTTCTTAATATGTAAGCATTCATTGTATGATTTGATCTCCCCTTGTATACATTAAAATCTCACCGCGGAGCCCTTCACGCCCGTTAGATTCACCAGGAAGGTTATTAAAAATTGAAGTAATGAGGCATACCCTCTGAGATGCATTTTCAGTTCAACGTGAGTGAGGCCCGGGGATGGTATTTCTTGAAGCGCTTCCTGCCACGCTGCGTCTACTATGTTATCACTGAATGGGCTTCTCTGTCTTTTCTAATATTCTCTGAAGTTTTCCTATCGTGTGCTTGCTCTTGCGATTTTTATTTTGGTTTAGGAATGAAAGTTTGTTAGGGAGGGTCTGCTTCGCCATCGCAGTTGGGCTTTTTATTTAGAAGATAACACTCACTGATAAAAACAGCAGATGCGCAGTTCGCTGTCCCAGGTTGGTGGGGCTCCGAGGTTTTTAGAGGCTTCCAGGAGAGGATGGGCCTTGGCTTCCAGCCGGAAGGACCCTTGTAGGCACACTTCTAAGAGATGCCAGGAGGGGGCAGCAGAGAGCCAGGAAGCCATTGCACGGAGCGGGAAACCTGCGGCGTGAGACCTTAGCAGGCAGGGGAGGAAATATTTGATCCTTTATGGGGCGCAAGGTCTACCAGTTGTCTGTGTTCCATAAATTAACTAAAGACCAGAGTCATTACTCAGACTTAAAATGGAAATCAATAAGAGATTCAATAGGCAGTGGCGGTTTTAAAACAGAAAGCGGTGGAAGTAGGTTCTGGGATATTGTTGGGAGGCCCCACAGGCCAGCTGGCTTGTGGGGTGAGGGCTGGTCCCATGACAGCCACGAGACCCACACCCCGCTGAGTTTATATCTCAGTGCGTGGTGACATCTACGGAGCACCACATGGAGCAGGGATTTGAGAATTAGTCGGCACTAACTTTCCACGACTACTCCTGGCAGTGCTGACTGGAATGTACTGTACGTAGCCCCGACTCCCAGCACCTTGCCTCTTGGGTGTAGTCTGCAGACGAGAAGGACTGGCATCACCAGGAGCTTATGAGGATGTTGGATCCTGGGTCCTGGCTTGGACTTGACGAGCTGGGATCTGCACTTTCTCAAGGCCCTCTGGGGACTGACTGCTGTACATATCATGTGCATTTAAGTTCGAAAAGTACTAGGCTAGCATTAGTATAGGTGGGCCTCAGGGGTCCCGGTGCCACAGCAAAGGGGGAAGGCGCCCTGTAACAGCAATGTGAGTGAGGCTGGGTGCATTTGGGGGAGTCAGGGAACCTGTGACTGGCACGTAGGCTGCATTTGCTTTTGACATATTTTTGTGAAATCTTGTTAGGTTCCACATAGTCACACACACTGTCAATGAACCTTGTCCTTTTCATAGCAGCATGCAGAAATACTGGATCCTCTTGTGATTTGGAAGATGCAGTGCTGCCTGCGAGCAATTCGGAGCTTCTTAGAAGAGTCTGGCTAGCGTGGACCAGAGTTGGCAGGTCCAGAAACTGGTCCTTTAGTACTCAGGCTAGGTAAAGGCAGTGGACAAGCGGCCATTTGCAGCCACATCAGAGCAGTTACGTTTGCATCCGTTTTTCGTGATGCCTATAAGAAATTCTCACAAATTTCATGGCTCAAAATAGCATTTGTAAAAACTTATCTGACTGTTCTGGGGCCAGATGCCCAGAACTACAGTGAAGATACCAGTAGTGCTAGCTGCTGGGGGTGGGGTGGGGGTGGGGGGTAAGTGGGGGGCATGGGGATCAGGAGAGGATCTGTGCTTGGGCCTCGTAGAGGCCACTGGTAGCGTACGGCGCCTTCCCCAGCTCCTGGCCCTGGCCTCCGTCTTAGCCAGCTGTGTGGACTCTTGCCTTTTCTGTCACAGCGCCTGTGTATCCCGCCAAGCCTCCCTCTGCCTGCCTCCGATCAGGACATCGTGACTGCGTTTGGGAAGCACCCGGTTAGCAAAGCATAAGCTCTACTCCAGCATCCTTAGCTTAATCATTTCTGCACAGCCATCTTTTCCATAAGGTAGGATTTCCGGGTTCAGGGATTCAGACGTGGATGTGTTTGGGGCCCTTGTTCAGCCTGCGGTGGTGCACAAACCACCGTGTGAGCCCACAGCTCCCGTGGCTGTGGTCTCGAGGTGCTCATGGAAGCTGAGCCTCTTTCTTAGTCTTGGAAGCTGATGTGGAAAACGAGACAAGTACACAGGGAGGGGGCCCTTGTGTGTTAGTCAGATTGGGCCTCGGTGTAGGACCCTGGCCCTGGCAACCCGCGTGACTGGGTGGGCACGTGATCGGGCCCTTCTCTCCTCTGCCAGCCTGGCGGACACTGTCCTGCTTTGTGCTCAGATTTTCTTGTCACGCTCAGTTCTCCTCTTTCTTTGATGAATTCCTTTCTTGGATGTCGATCCTAGGTGAAGCCCAGGTGCCGTGGCCCACAGTGCACGTGAGGGTCTGCTTGTGCGGATTCAGGAAAGACAGTAGCTCGGGAGGAAAAACACTGTGTCACAACATCAAAGAATTTCAGGGTCTGCAATACAACTTGGGAACTCTCTAGTCCAGTTGTTTCTCCGACCATGGGGGAGAAAGTCCTAGGAGACGGAGGGGTGCCCAGGACCTTACTTTGATTTATTACTTAGTCAGTGGAACTTCATAAAGCAGCTGTTGCTTATGAATGTCGCAAAATGGAATAAGATGGACAAGAAAGAAATGAAGAGTACGACTGTCGATGGAAGTGGCAGGGCCCTAACATTTCCACGGGAAAAACAGGTGTGGAGAATTACTGGAATCAGACTCTGAAGCTCTGTAGGTGGTGGAGAAGGTTTTGTTTCTGAAATGTGATGCTGCTGCTCCATCACTAATAAGGTAGAAAGAGTAGCGCTTCCTTCTGGGTGCCGATTAGGATGAGAAGATCTGACTGGGTTCCAAGCTGGAGAGCAGGCTTGCATACCTTCTCCAGGAGGTGGGGGGTGGGCAAGCTTGCTCACAGTTAAGCAGCACCCCACTGCCAGCCCAGCTCTGGGGATGAGCAGAGAGGAAACAAGCAGGGCCTTCACTCCCACAGAGCCTCCAGGGAGCTGGAGGGGAGCTGATGGATGTGACAGCTGCTGGATGCTTGTCGCGGGCCTGGGGTAGGAAGCCTCCTCTCACAAGGAGCACCAATTTGCCTGAGCGGGAAGAGCCGAAGTGACTGTTCCCAGTGGGGTTTGAGGCTGAACAAATGATACCATTAACTCGCCCCATATGCGCCCATACATATCTTTTACCATATGTCTGTCAACTCCATGTTTGTTTCTATATGTCAAACACATTCAGAATCGTTTTACTTTTTTTTTTCCAGCTCTGTGAATAATGTGCTTGGGTACAATATGGTCATGGTGACAAAAAGCTGCGAAGCACTGAGTCATATTTTACATGTTAATTAAAGCTCTAATCCAGTCGTCTTGGGTTTAAATGAGGAATGTACATCTATTTCAAAATACTTCAGATATAAAAGGGCTCCTTAGGGTTTATTTCTCTGAGGAACTCAAAGGAAATTAAAATCTTCTTGTAGTAGCAAAAGGACATCCAGGTAGCCTCTCAGCACAGCCCCTGGATGTGAAAATGTAAGTTACACTTTCTTATCTGAGAGGGAACAATGTGGGCTCCATGTGGCTGGCTGGCTGGCCTGTGTTCCACTACGATAGGAAGGAAGGACCTTCCTCGAGGGGGGGCAGATGGGCCACAGGCACTGATGAAAATAGTGAAGGCTGCTATCCCCAGGAGTGCGACAGTTCTTCATTCAGTTCTTACAGCTACTGACACAGGAGGAGGCAGAGGAGCTGGGGGAGAAACGAGAAGGAGGAAAGGCCTAGTAGTCTCTCACTTCCATCATGCCTGTCCCGCCAGACTGGCCACTGTTCACCACATCACCCAACTCCCCAGTGACTACCCATCAGTGTCCTTGATGATGGGACATTTCTGATCTTCTGTTTGTAGCCCATCTGCAACCCTGTCACACACACCCCACAGCCAGCTCCTCCTAGACCCTTCTGTTTTCATCTTAGCTACTTGGCTTTCAGAACAAGGGGACTAGAATTTTCTCATTCACTGGGTCATTATCTTCCTTCAGCAGGCTCTTTAGATTTTTCTAATAGAGAAAGGCTCATCAAACAAACAAAATACAGAAAGAAAAACTCAAGATATCATCAATCTACAAAAGGGAAAAGAGAATTAAGGAAAAGACCCATCTCAAAATATTAGGAAGACTTCTTTCTGGTTGTTCATTTTTATGTGAGTCTCTGTAGTTTTCCAATGCATTGTTGTCAGGAATGGAGACCCAGATGGAAAATGATCCTGATGCTCCAAGAACATCAAGCTTTGCCTTTCTTCGTAACTTCAAGGTGAGATGCAGGGACCTCTTTGGTCAGTTCTGTGTGTCAGGATTGGGTTCGGTAAGTAAAGGAAAGAGATCGTTTCAGTGCCTCTTTGCATACTTGAAGCATGCTGAGTTTGGATTGGTAAATAAGATGCCCCATGGCCAACCCTAACGAAGGTCACCTTGTGTTACTCTACGGAAGCACAACGACAAGGGTCCTTCACCACCTTGCACGTTCATGACGTTTGATTAAGGGATTACTGGAAAGCTCTCCTCCCACTGTGAATTGTAAAAGACGACTGACCTCGGTTGACTGGCACTGTAGAGTCACCCAGTGAATTGATTGGACAGTGCTGTACGGTGCCTTTGGGGCTCTCGGTTGGTGGGGTCCCTGGAACTCTGCTCACACATTAGGGGGTGGGGATGGAAAGTGCCATATCCTGTTGCTAGTTTTGTACCCTCTGTGAGGTCGTTCCTATTTTATCCCAATCCTAGTTGCATCTTTTTTTTTTTTTTTTTTTTTCTTCTCAGGTAGCTCTTCTTTATATTTCTCCAAGGCATCTTGCCCAGTGACTGCTCAGTCTGGGACTATTCTGTCTTCCATGTTTTGTCCCAAAGGGAGTTGTTGTGCAGTCTGATGCCTTCCAAATGGGAGGGCTAGAGTCGGTGACTGAAAGTAAATGGCTAGGACTATTGAAAATGACAGTGGCAGTGGGGGAGAGACAAAAGTGGGGTGAAGTCCACGGCTGAGTTGTCAGAGTTTTCTTTGTGAACAATTTTGAAAACATGCAATTTTTGTTTCTGAACTGCCCTGTCCAATAAAGCATGGTATCATATGTACACGTGCCTATGTGAGCTCTCAGATCTCAAATACATTCCCAAAGCAGACAGAACTTTGCTCTGACAGATTTCAAAATGTGCACAGCTGCTTTTGTGTGCGTAGATCTTGATCCAGATGATGTCTCTCTCTCTGCCCTTTTGGCTTTGACTGTGAGTCATAGGCAGCCCAGGAAGACATAATAGAAGAGAGAGAAAGAAACCAAGAGGTACATCATTAAAGCTTGCATAAATAGAAATGTCAACCTAAAGGATCCCAAAGGGAAACAGATTATAGGAAGTCTCAATAAATGTGGCCTTCTGAGAGAAGGACAAAGTTTAAATTTCCTCCAACAGAATTCTCTTAGAAGGCTTAGTGAGAAAAACAACCAGACTCTCAAGTTTGGGTCTGGCTTCTCAGCACATGAGCTGTAGGACCTTTGATGTATTATTGAATGACTATGCACTTTCTTACTATAAATGGAGTGAGTGTAGCACATACCTCATAAGGTCATTATTAGGATCAATAAGCTAATAAATGTAAAATGCTTAGAACCATGCCTGGCTCATAGTATATGTGCAATAAATGCCAGCTCTTATTATTTTTGTGCCCTTTATCTTTAACCGACATTTGGTCAGAATTTTCTCTTCAAAGGTCAGGTGTTTGTATTAGAAATTTGTTTGAAGGTTGCATTGCTTCCTCCACCCCATTTGCCATGGATTTATGGTGGCTGCGCAGCATTTTGAGATCTTTTTTAGCAATTCCAGGTCTTCCAGCTATCATTTTCTTCCAAATGTCAAAGAAGCCCTGACTATTAGAAGAATAATAATAGCAAACATTTACTGAGCCCATTTTACATGCACTGGGCTTGCCGTGAATTAATGCTTTCCATGTACGTATGTGCCTGATCTGCATAAAAGTGCTATGACATTATTTGCATTCGATGAATGAAGGACTTGGGGTTCACAAAAGATGGAGCATCTTACCAGAAACTTTCCAGCTACTGGCTGAGCTAGCAGCTGCAGCCACTGAGTTTGATTTTCCTGTGGCCAAATAACAGGGCCAACTTTACCTCAGGGCTGGTCACTGACCAGAGTTTTGAGTTATTGGCTCATCCATGACAATATGAGATTTATTATCCAAAGTGCAATGCGTTCCAACAATCAAATTAACTGTGGTCACAAATGGATTTTCTAGGAGTGGTTCTTGCTGATTCATCTCGCTGTGATTTATCTGTGAGTTCCTCTCTTTTAAGTATTAATGGCTTCACACATAAGGGAACAT
>PVKN010013681.1:0-19729 GCA_004027915.1 Capromys pilorides | reverse complement strand
CCTAAATAGACCACTCACATTAATAGCTTGACAGATTGAAGTCAGCTCTGCTGGTGCTGCTGGGTTTCACAGTTCTTTTTCAGCTCTCCTCTATTTCAGCAAGTGACCAATTACCTTCCCACTGGGACATGAGTGTCAAGGTCATGAGTCAATCTGATTAGACTGTGGCAGTCAGAAGTTTGGCCAAAAGCAAAATGTATTTTCTTTTGAAGATCTTTATTAGAGGGCTTTAACACTGATAATATTTTGACTGTTTGTAAAACAAACTCCCCTTTCCAGTGTGGTGGACCTTATCTCATCATCTGAAAGACTTGGAGTAAAGGGAAAAGACTGAACTCTGAATAGGGTATTAGCTCCTCTCTAACTCTCCAGATGATTAACCTGCACACAGATGTAGAAGGTGCTGCTTTCAATAGTCATTGGAGTCAACTTTACAATCACCCATATTTTATCAACACACACACACACACACACACACACACACACACACATACACACACACACACACAACCATCCTATTAAACTTGCTTCCCTGGAAAAGTCTCACATTATATTTATCATTTTTGTATAGTTTTTCTTCTAAGATATGGAAATCTAATTCTTTAATTCATTAATTTTATTATGTATTTTAAAAGTTTATAAAGTTTGGATTTTACGTAGGGTGACTTTCATGCTACTCAGCAAAATACCTGACATTGGCAATTAAAAGATAGCAAAAGGTTGTTTATTAATGTCTTTGTAAAATGAAATTACAGCTGTTTGAAATAAAATAAATAGTAGACCAATGAATGAAATTACCTCTAGCTTTATTTCTTACCATAATAAAGAGCTTAGGATGTACATGTTATTAAAACCATATGTACTTATTATTTAACATTTAGTTTTTATTATCCCCTACAGTGTAGACTTTCTGAATGAGACATACAGTCACCACATGTGTGTTCTCACTAGTCTTCTAGAATGCTTTTCTGGTTGCTCAGAACATTCTCAGGTGTTGAGTGAGTGCACACAATGACTCTAAGAAAGAGCAGTGCTGTGGGCTTCACACCAGACATGAAAACTTACAGAACTCTGCTAGATGAAAGGACATGCAGGCCCACAATCACCCAGATGAATAGCCTTGTGCAGGCATTGTCTGTTTCAGTTTGAAGCTCATAAAAACAAAATATGATGCCCACATTGAGGGTATCACAATATCTCTAAGGTGGACATAATGGTGCAATGAACACTTCAAGGACCAGAAAACATAAAGGACTGGTGTGGCACTTTGGTAATCATGTTGGCATTGACCAGTGTCTTCTCCAGGAACATTCCAGTTGTAACTATTATTTACAGTAATTTATTACTAATAATGATTTTGGTTCTGGCCTTTTTTATATCAGTTTTCTTTGATCTTCTCATAGTGGACTGTAATACCCCTTGGCTTCTCCTGTCACTTTCCATTCTTCACAATCTCATTTTTAGACAACACGACAATTATACACTGTGATTGGTCTGCTCCCTCCCCTCTTCCCTGGTCCAGTCTATCTTCTGTGCTTTTCAACGTCCATCCACAGGGAAGGCTAAGAGAGTGTACAGGGTTTTGTTTTCTTGAAGAATCTTAAAAAATTTTTAAAATGGCAAATGTCTTGTGTCTTGCCTTATACTTCAGCTTGTATGGCATTTGACCATGTTTGCTTAAGTAACTTTTCTCTAGGACAACACTATGCACATCATAGTCAATTTCTTTCAAACGTGATACCTCATAAACCACAGTGTTACCCATAGCTGATTTTAGGGAAAATCTTTCACAGAAATGAACAAATGCTAATGAGTTTTTCCCTGTGTCAGCTTTAGATTTACATCAACATAAAAGATTTAACACAAATTCTTAGAATGATCCACGGCCAAATAGAAGAGTATGTGGATTTTATACAAACAACTGGAAAATTTCTCAAAGGAAGGGTCCTGATTCCAACCTCAATACTTTGTTTTCCATATTATGAAGAAAGACAAAAAAAAAACAAATGCTGGAGGTTGTCTTTTCTAAAGACGATAGAGATGCTTCAATGTCTGCAGCTTGAGAAACATTTTGTAAGATAGCTGTTAGGATTTGTGAGCCAGAGATCTGCACCTGTGGGCTTCTGTGATGATGTGGAGCAGGAGCGCACACCATCCTCTGTGGCTTCAAGTGAAGGTGCTTGTAATGGTGACACCTAGCTCATGGTGCTCCTAGATCTTAATGTTCTCCTGAGCAAACGCTGCAGAGGGTGTCTGGCTCAGAGTAAGCCTTACTTAGGTATTTATTAAATACAGAAACAAGGTGAGTGGGAGGCCAGCAAGTTTCCCACACATGAAAAATTACAATTTTGAGTAACAAGTTATTAAGAATATATGAATATTAATACTGTAGGCCACAGAAATCATTATCATTACTTTTCTTTGTAATTTCTAACACAGCAGTAAGTTTATGACAAAGAACAAAGAATGGGAGATTTTCCTGGGCAGAGTAATAATTATTCTGCACATCTGATATTAGTAGTTTTGAAAATACCCTTTCTATTTCATTAACAAACTCTGGGAAGATTACAATCTTGTGTGGAAAGGTTTCTCACCAGACACAGCCTAACAAAGCAAGGAAAGTAGTTTCAGGAAAAATATATAAACACAAGCCAATTACAGGTGAATATAAGACACTTAATACGTGTTATTTTGCCTCCTTCAGTCAGAAAATTTCCCCATGGACGCCTTATTAACAAATCCCTGAAAAAATAACTTTCCTCAAAAACTGTATCTTTCATCTTAGAAAAGTCATTGTAAGCTATCACTCATCAAACTTTGCATAATAAATAGGAAAAGATCAACCTAATTGTTATTCACTGTTCCAAAGTTCAGAAGCAAAACCCACCATTCTTAATAAACAATTTATTTTTATTTTATATTCATTACACAAAAGGATGCCTACTAATCACATGTAAATTGTTTACATTTGCCTGGTATACTCTATGTGAAATTCTAAGGATCTGGAGTCCTCTGATGTTTTGAAATATTCAACATATGTACCACAGAGCTCACATTTTTATTGTTTCCCATAACTGTCCCATTCATGAATGAATTATTTTGTGCAATCTCAGCTCCACAGTATGCATGAGACTGAAACTCACGCTTGAGTCCACCTTGCAGATTTGTACAGTGCGTTGTGACCTCACACCAATATTTTAATGGCTACACATCTTCCCAAACTTGGATCTTATTTCTCATTTCAACATTCCATCTTACCATCAAAGTGTGTAAGGGGAAGAAATCATCTCTTAATAGTTCCTTATATTAATGTTAAATATTTCACAAATCTCTGAAGTTTTCAGTACTATTGCACAAAAAGTGTTCAAATTATCTTCCTGTAGTCCATTTGAGAGAAGCTCCTCAACATCCGGTTGCTCGCTGGGCACAAGATCTAGTGCAAGGGGGATGCATTTCTTTCTCTCCTTTCACTGAGTTGTGATTCAGTGTAGAAATTTTCCCTCCATCCACAACGCATTGGATAGCAACTTGACCTCTCTCTTAACTCTGATTAAATGCAGTGCCAGATAAATGGTAGCCATATATCACCTAGTACAGGGCAAAATCATCAGTGCCTTTCCTTGGTATTGATTTCGCTGAGTTCAATTTGAGTCCTTCTGTGTTTTTATCTTGCAGATGCAATGGACAATTGTTATCACATTTTAGTGCAGTCAGATGACAAAATGTTCTTGTCAAAGCGCAATTCATATTATTTTAAACATACAAAATTTAAAATATATCTCAAAACTCTGTGATGTAACAAAAATAGTTTTTTTTTAAAACAGGAATTCAAAAAAATCAATGTTATATGAAGTCAAAATGATAAATGCCATTCAGTATGTATT
The DNA here is from genome assembly GCA_004027915.1 of Capromys pilorides. Lineage (NCBI taxonomy): Eukaryota > Metazoa > Chordata > Mammalia > Rodentia > Capromyidae > Capromys > Capromys pilorides. The sequence continues at coordinate 15,845 of PVKN010013681.1, read as the reverse complement.
AGTCAATTTCCATCCCTGGGACAAGTTGCCCGACACTGGCAACACAACGAAGGAGAGGATGACTTTGGCTTAGGGCTGTGTGAGATGAATCAGCACCTGTGCCGTTGACTCTGAGGCAGGAGCAACATGCTGGTGGGGCCGAGGGGAGGAAAGTGGCTCTCCCCAGGGCACCCAGAAGCAGTGTGAAGAGAAGCTGAGGAGAAGCTGGGACAGGAGTCCACCAGTCCAGGGCGCACCACCGGTGACCAGCGCCACCTCCTGACAGCACCCTCAGCTCCTGGACTCTGATGGGTAAACGCATTGCTGAGAACAGCAACTCCAGGATGCAATCCCTGGAGACCTGGGAGGACTTTGTACTCTAAGTTGTAACACAGTGTAAAACTGGCAACTGCGTTACATCCACGGCACTGCATGAGAACACTTGGCTTCAAATTTCCTTAACGATAGATGAGATGTACAATATCATGAAATTCCAAGACTTTTTCTTTTCCTTTCTTTTTAAACATATTTAGTTAAGGGTCCACAGCATCTAACTACACAGATCAGACTCGTAGCGATTCTCCTGTTTCTCAGCCTCCCAAGTGCTGGGATTACAGGTGTGCACCGCCCAGTCTCAGTTGCTTTTGCAGCGTGCTCCAGGTACAGGGCCAACACTGTATTCTGGGGCTTGAACTCCGATCATTGTGTCTGCTTACACAGGCACTTTAATCCGCTGGACTATCTGGCTGGTCCTATATTCACACATTTTCAAGGAAGATAATTTTTTTAAAATTTTTATTTATTTATTTGCTTGTTTGTTTGTTTCTTTATTTATTTTATGGCTGGCTCAGCCTACCCTGGTGGTGGGGCTGGCGCAGCATGTGGTGCCGGGGATCGAACCGCAGTCCCTACAGTTGCCTGAGCTTTCTTAAGCAGGCACTTTAGACCACTGAACCATCTTGCAAGGCCCAAGGAAGATAATTTTGAACAAATCAAAGGAATTGAGGGTGGGGGATGGGGGTGGTAGAGAGATAACTGAAAAAAAACTGAAATTATGAGATTTTTAGAAAAATATACATATCTTCCTGTAATGGAAATCATAATTTTAATATATAAACATTTAATACACAATTCAGCTATCATTTAATTCCCCAACTTCCTCCCACTACCCATGCAAATTTTCACTCTTTCTGTATTTCACACAATCCTTGCTTCATTTACAAAGGGTGATTCAATTGTTTTACAAAATCATGTGCCAACGAACATTCTCTCCTAATTTTGATCATTATTTTAATGCTGTGATACATTTCTCTATTCCTTCATTTTACTGTTTATGGTTTACTGATCTAAACTACAAACACAGGGACAAATGACAAAATAAGGGCATTAGATCAAGTCCTTTACAAATAAATCACATAGTGTGGTTTCATGTTTCTTCCAGGTGAAACAAGTGGCGATATGGAATCATTTGGATCTCTCCACAGGAGGGGAATGAGCCAGAACCGGAGCCATTCTACAGCAACAGCAGGCTTTCAATCGGGAAGTGAATGGAGAAGATTAGGTTATTTTTTATATTGTACATAGATGCCCAGAGAAGTGTTTCACCTTAACCAAGCATAGTCCAAAAGTGTTACTGCACAGAAAATTACATTCCCAAGTGGCTGAAAGACCTGCAACCTTTTTCTTTTTTATGATAGCTTAATGCCATCAGAGGAAAAAGCTTATTACCATCACAATGGAAGGTTATTAGGTAATAAGGCACCTGAACTGACTTTAGGCTCAGTTCACAGATTTTAAACAATGCAGAACCAGAGGCAAAGCCAAATGCATAGTACGATTAAAACTGACTGCTGAAATAGGAGATCCTCTTTGGATGTTTGGAACAGATAAACATGAGGCAAAGCTTGATTTTAGTTAGAGTAAAGAAAACCTATTAATATTTTGTGGGATCAAAGGAATGACCACACAGTGCTGGTTGGCATAATTGCAGGACTACCTTGAATAGATTATCTAAAATGACTCTGAGTGTTATTAATTTCAGTAATTTAACAGGAGTAAATAAAATCCAGCACGTTGGTAGGCCACACATATGGATATAGAGTTAATGTGTTTCTAGTTTTAAGTCAGTCATGCAAAGAGAATGATAAGTTAAGCAGCCAAAGTACATTTGCATCTCCAATTCCACTTTCACTACTAAAACCTTGAAATCTGAGTCATAGTGAGGAGGAAATTGAAAAAGGCCCCACTGACTTGCCAATTATTACCTGTGTAATTATCCCTAAGGAATCTACCATAATTTAGCTCCAGTCATGTTAACGTTAAAAATATTTGAATTTTTTTTCTAATAGCTTTCATCCTCTAACAATCAAGATGCAACATCCTCACATTCAGATAAAAAGTTGAATTCAAATTCAGATTATGTTTGAGGACTCAATGCCATATTTTTAAGATATTATATTTAAAAAATAATAGTTGCCATCAGTGCTATAAAATATTTTGTCTTGTTTTTCTCATGCAAGTTTACCTGAAAATTGCAAACTAATAAAATATTGCACAGAATTGGGAATTGTGTGCAGCGTGCTAGGTTCTACAGATATCAAAGTTTTTACATATGAACTATCTGCTGCTAAGGTGTCGTATGCTGCAAGCTCTTAAACTTGGGCAGAACACGAAGACAAAATGTGGCAGTGAGATGATCAGAAATGAGCAATGTTGTCTCTCAAATCGAGAACTCAATGCTCAGACTTGAAGAAAACAATAGATAGGGAAATGCAGCAATGAGATACAAAAATCTTCGCATCAAACCTAGAGTGAGGGAGAGGGACTTTTCACACTGGGTGTTAATGCAAGTGATTACTTGAGCTGAGCATTTATTTTTGAGGGAGGATTATTTAGTTCCTATCTCTGGGCAGCATAGTGGTCTGGCCTGAATGTTCCCCTGATCCAGGGTCCTGCAGACTCCTCTCCAGGTTCTCGATGTGCTGACCAAAAACCTGGACAAGCCACAAGAGAAGGGCAGCGAAAGTGCACATTTATTGGAGGTGGGAAAGGAGTTGAGCTCTGCAGGTTGACAGCGAGACAAGGAAAAGGCTCACAGTGGCCCTGGGCATAAAGGCAAAGAGGGTTTTGCATCAGAGTCTCTGGTTCGCTTCCACTTCATACAAATAAGGCATGGCACATTTAGCCTGTCAAAAACTCACTTGACCTTGAGGCAGATTTAAAATGTCCTGGACAGCTTCACTTGGCTTCTTACAGGATCACGAACAGTGTCTCACTGTGTTTTCCCTTAGATGCAAGTGAAGGATTAAAAATAGCGCTTTTCTGATTGGTCCACTGTGTTCAGCCGTGAACCTGATGTCAGGTTGAGTCCTGGGTTCTGCACCTGCCCACTCTTTAGGATGTTTGCTCCACTTGTTAGCCATGAACATTCATGCTTTTGGTGCATGATGCCCAGTTAGATGTCCTGCATGCTCAGCTTTAATCCTCTCCCCGGTGACTGCATCATCTCCCGGATGGCTTCCCCATGGCAGAAGCATCTGTAGGAGAAAGAGCTCACGCAGTTACACAGGAAGCAGGAGTTCAGGAAAGGGCTGGACTTTGGCCCCTGCCTGGGGCCCCGCCCACCATGGAGGCCATGCTTGCAGCACAGGGGCTTTCTCAATACACGATAAAGCCATAAGCAGAGGGTGAAGCACAAGCATACACACAACACTGTTGCTTAGAGAAAGGCGCTGGAGGAATTTTAAAGTTACCATGTCAGAAAAGAGTTACGTCTCCGGAGTAGCAATAAAGAAGGCTAGGAACCTGAGCTCCGTCTAAGGCCAAAGAGGGAAGAGAGTTTCAAGGGTGAATGTGTTAAAAGCTGAGCTCCTGTGCCGCCAAAGCATCCCATAGAGAAGATGAAGCCCGGGTGCTGCAGATCCTGTGCTGCAGGTAGACAGGTGGGAACATCAACAGGATTTGAAGGTAGCCCAATAAATAATGACCCCATTAAGTGCAAATAAAAAAGATGTCAACTACATCACTAAATATTAATGAGATTTTAATTAGTATCCAAATAATAGCTTCCTTAACAATAGAGTCTTAGAGACCAGTTGTGTTCCAAATGAACATTAATACCAAACAGCAATACATAAACATGACAAAAATTTTAATGTTTGGGTATTAAGAATTTTATATTTATTTTTTGCATTTTCTATGTCAGCTATGTAATAGATTTAAAATTGTTTTAACTACAACTGTATACTTAGGATCCCAATTTTCTTTTATCTTATGAAGTAAAAAAAGTTTTCAGTATTTTAGTGACTATTAAAGTAAATCCAATAAAGTATTTTTTTCAGGCAGTTTCTTATATACTTCTGAAATTTTTTAAAATTCTAAGAAAAAAATATATATAATAGAATTGGCATTGCTGATGGTTCTGAAGTGTGTAGAAAGTAGAAACCATTAGATAGTAAATAAATGAGGAAGAAAAGAACTACATGATAAGAAAGCATTTGTTCGTGTCAATGTATGGGAGTTGGCTTAGGAGGGTGGTAATAATTGTGGCAGTTCAGATTGCATTCTTGAAGCATGCAGGAGTTTGTCAAACTCTGCTGGGTGCATTTATGCTTTACTTGGGAAGCAGCTGAAGCTTTGCTGTGTTTTGGAGCAGAAGACAGAAGAGTCCCTGGGCACCCTTCATCCTTATCCCCCTTTGTCGTCAGCCATTCAGGTGACAAAAAGGAAACATTGCTGTTTTTCCTTTCATAACATGTATTGCCTCACTGGCAACATCAGAATGACACTTGCCACAATTCTAAGGTTCAAATACCAAAGAACGTTGTCTCACATTAGCATCAGAAATGTGTCTACATTATGCACATTAGCAATAAATGTATGCAGAAAACTAAAAACTTATTAATCATTAATATGATGACATTGTGGATGATGCTAAGTAAATATGGGTCTTAGAAAACTATTCTCTTGGCAGGTGGTATGCGGCAGTCTCATATCCCTAGTGATGCTTTCACATTGAGTCAGGGTCCCATTATTGTAACAAATCACTGAGGTGGGCAATTTAGGAAACAAACATTGACTTTGGCTTACAGTATTGGTGGTTCCTGTCCAGGCATCTCCAATACATTCAACCCCCAAGAGCTTGCACTTCCTTTCCACCGTCCTGCTTGTTGCCCCTGGGGGGCAGAGCCTTTAACATGCGGGCTCCTGGGGCAGCTTAATCCAAGCCAGGTGCTTTCCTGACCATTTGTCAAGGTCGGTAAGGCTTCCAGGGCCATCCCTGTCTGTAACTTGGATTGTTTTATAACACGGCACACTTTTGATTCTAGAGTTGTCATTGGAATTATGGAACAGAATGTTCTTTGCAGACTGGCTTGCACTGCAATGAATTTTTCTTTTGTTGCAAAAATATAAGAGTGATCTTCCTGAATGTAGGGCTTTGCCATGTCAGAATCTGACACTGGGGTAGCTGTCTGATGGACAGTCTTTTTTTCATGAATTTTTAAAAGCAAGTAAAAATCTAATCAAAGAAATAGAAGAACATGAATGGCAGATGCTTCCTTTATGGGACTGGAATAAATGTGAGAAATGTGTGCATTATGTTTGCATAATACTTATGTGATATAATGTGCAGTGCTCAGATTCCTGAAAATAGAGTGTTCATATTAAATCCTTTGAGTATTTAAAGTACCTAACCACAATACTGCAAGAATATTCAATGGGCATCAGGTGTTGGCTTTGTGAATAAAACAACATAATAAAATAATAACAATAATAATGATGCTAATAATTCATTCCTTTTTATTTAGTTATCCAGTTAAGAATGAGACTAGAGGCCTGTGAGATAACTCAGCAGTCTAAAGTGTCTGCTTAGGCATGCTTGGACAAGTGTATAGGGACCACGGTCGATCTCTGGTACCACAAGCCACGCCAGACCTGCCCCCAGCATGGGCTGAACAGACTACAAAAAAAAATAAAAATAAATAAATAAAGGGATGAAAAACAGTTACACATTTTTACACAGAAATTTAGAAATCTAACCTTATATAATATTACAGCAGGACAATTCTATGACTTTTTTTCCTGCCTCTTCTTTTCTTTTCTTACTCTTTTTTATCTTGCAAACATTTACTTTAAAGATAGTATAGCAATAATTGATATGACATTAGAAGTAGTACACATTTAAAAGCCAAAAGGACAGGTTTTTCAAGCATGGCTTTAGTATGTCACATTGCTGTCCTGTGTAGTTGCTTTGTTCACTAACCTGATTTGAAACTGTTTCATTGCTATTTTCATCTTTTTTTCTCATTAAAATGAATAAAAATGGAAAATAAAAAATAAAATACATAAAGCATATATTGAAGGAAAAAAAAGAATGTCTTGCATGAACATCCTTGTTATCAGGATAGCTGTAAGTTCAGCAAAAACAGGAATAAATCTATTCTATAGCAACAATAAAGAATGAGAATAGAAATTATAGCTTGTCTGAAAGACAGACAACTAGGTTTCTCTGGGTGTCTCTAACTTCAAGTAATCAAGACAATAGAGTGTTACTCTATATTACTTCTGATGTTTTTGTTGTTTGTTTTTGGCAGCACCAGGGATTAAAGTCAATACCTTGCACTTGCCTCCCTGTAAAATATAAGGTCCTGAGTCTGATCCTTAGTATTGAAATATATATATATATATATATATATATATATATATATATATATATATTCATTCCTATGCCTTATTTGAAAAAATACTGAAACACTGATCACTGTATATTTAAATTTGAAATTGAGCTGCTTTCCTTTATATTACCTGAATACACTATCCATATGCACACCTACTAGAGCTAGAAATAGTGATAAATCTCATGGTGCAGTCTTTTCAAACCATGCCATACACAAAAACAAACAAACAAAAAAAAATTACAGGGCGCACACACTTTGGAACCTGAATTGAGCCAGGATTGGTCCTTTGGTTTCAGGTGCCCCCTGCTCTTTCCTAACCAAGATGAGTTTCGATGGGAAGAATATCACATCATTAGCAAAATTCTGCCACCAGCAATGGCCTCGGCCCAGTGTCTCTTTTCATGACTGCATAGCAATTCATTAGCCTTCATTAGTTGATGCACATTTATCAGAAGCCTAAAATTTTGTTAAGCAAAGGCAGGTAAGGTTTATAAAGCAGGCAGTCATGTGCCTTCACTAGAAAGAAATACTAGGAGCATAAAATCTGTAGCACCTGAAGTGTCAAAAGTCCTATCAAGCTGGTAAGCAGTGGGCTGAGAAGATCCTCCACAGGTTGTTTTCTATCCTTTGCCTTTCCCCAGCCTGGCTTGAAATGAAGCAGAAAATGACTTTTTAGAAACAGCAGTTGAGAGAAATTCTTTGAAGTGATCATTTCTTCTCTCTCCTTATCAGAGATAATGCTTTAAGGAAGTGAAGCATTAATGTTGGCCTTGTGTGTCTGTTTTTTTGTCAGAACTAGACAAATAGGAGCTTGCCAAGAGGAGCCTGGCTGAGAGAAGCCAGGGCCTGGAGAGTGAACTCCATCTATGCTTCCCACCCTGAGCTGCTTGGTACTGTATATATAAAAACTTAATTTTCTGGAGAAAGAAAAGTACAATTAAACCCAAAACAAGTAAAATGTTTACCCCAAGGCCTTCTTCAAACACAGACATGCACCTTTGCACGTACACACACACACACATAATTTTGTAGGACTTTTACCAAACAAAGAATGGAGTGAAATGATAGGTTTCTAGGAAATTCCTTTTTTGTTCATATTTGATGTTTGAAATGGAAAAGAAAAAATCCCTAACACTGGGATCACTTGTCCCATACTGAATGCCTTTAAGATATGATCTGAGCACCAGGGACAAAGCTCAGTGGCATAAGCACCTGTCTAGCAAGTGCAAACTCCTGAGTTCAGTCCCTGGAGCACACACACACCACACCACACACACACACACACACACACACACACACACACACACACACCCTCACGTACGACACAATCTGGGTGCTCCATCTTCCTTCTAAACCTCAATGTTATATTCTTTGGATTTCAGTGCTGAAAGAGGAAACAAAATAAATATGTGTACACCCCTGTGTCTCTGGGATGATGACACAGCTCACAAACATGCTGTGAGTACCACTGAGTGAAAACAAGCTCACATTTTACTGTCACAAAAAAAACCAACAACCTGCCATCTGGGTGAGTAAGTGTTGCGAAATATTTAAATTATCTTACTTCTGGTATATTCTGAATTCATATATTATTCTGTTTCGTATAAATTCACTACCTTGATACAAACATGTCCAAATAAAATGAATTGGTAGCTCACAATTCTCAGTACATTTGAGTATAAATCTGAGAGATTATCATAGTTACTGTTAAAAAACATCAGATGAGATAATTAATATTTACCTCAGTGCTATTTAACTCTATAAGCCCATTAAGACAAATATTAGAGCATTGATAAATCACTAGAAATTCGACAGCACTGATAAATTTCCTAAAAACTCAACAGAAGTCCTGTGATGCTATGTTTGACTTATACACAGTGCTGTGGGGGGAGATCCTGTCATCACGGCTGTGTATAAAATATTTATCTCCTCAAAGGAATTTCAGGGAGAGCATATAAAAATGGAGGCAATGTAGCAGACATAATGCATGTTTAAGGATCCATTTCTCTTTTTCTTTTATTAGGAAATAATATTCTGCACAAATGTCACTTTAATTCCTTTGCTAATCCAAACATCGAAGTTTTCTCTCATGAGGCGTAAGAAGACTAATTCAAATGAAAATCTGCATCTGTTTGATTGGAAAGTGTATATTCTATCCCATCAAGATTGCTATATATGAAGTCTCCCATGGTCACTTTTTTAGAAATTAATTTAAACAAGGGAATGACATCTTCTTGTTGGGTATATGTAGGTGTTTATAAATGCTACATAAATGTATATTTGTCTTTAAGATTTCTTGACTTATAATGATCAGGATTCAGTTTCAGTTAGTATCATTTTATATATATATTTCATTCTTGAGAGTTCAAGGCTGGGCTTAGGATCAAATTTTATTGGTAAAGACTTTAAATTTTTCCCTGCCATCTTTCAAAATTGGAAAGACAGTTGAATTTAAAATCACTGGTGATTCAGTATTTGTATGGAATCTGCCAGTATTAATGTTATGAAGAATAGGAAGTTCTACAGAGCCCTAGGTCTCCACGGTGTTTGAAGAATGATAGACATTTTAGTGTTTTCAAAATTATTAGATTATCTTTTTATATATAAATTCCTGGATTAGTGAAGGACAAATTGTTTCAATCGAAACCATCCTTTAAATCACCTGGATTTAGAAATTCGAGGTCACTTTTCAGCTATTCCTAGATAGAGATTCATCTATACTTTTGCATTGTCATCAACAGTGAAGTCTAAGAATGCATTCGATCCAGTATCAACTTGAATACAACGGAAACTGGAAAGCAACCCAAGCTTCGCTCGAAGGTGTGAGATGACTCTTCCTTGTGCTGCCCTTCCCCCTTGTGGACAGAGGTACTCTCTTACTACCTCCACAGAAGACTAAGCAAACAAACAAGTAACAGCAGAGCCACACTCAAGCTTGGCAAAGACAGCCCTAAGTCTTTGGGCAGCCCTTTTTCCTGCTTTTTTTTAAAAAACTCATTGTGTCTTTCTCCTGCCTCTTTTGATATATGGTTATGCTAACATTCTGAATTGTGATTCTGAGAGGGGTCACTTGCATGAATGAGAATATGTCATAGTGCAATTCGAATTTTTAAATTAATTTTATGTTTTGTAGAAACGATCACTCAGATAAACTCTTTGTAGAACAGTTACCAAAGAAACTGCATCAAAATCATGAACACAGTTGATATACACCTTGGGCAGTGTCTGTGTTAGCTTTCCTTTTGGGGGGACAAAATGTCTGGAGTAAGCAAGTTAGCAGTTGGGAGGTTTGTTTTGTTTCATGACCTAAGAGAAAAGAGTGAGGAGGAAGAAAGGTGTTCATGCCATGCATACCAGAGAGAGAGAGAGGGAGAGAGAGAGAGAGAGAGAGAGAGAGAGAGAGAGAGAGAGAGAGACAGAGAGAGACAGAGAGAGACACAAAGATGGAGACAGAGACAGAGATGGAGATGGAGACAAGAGACAGAGAAGAAGGAAGGAAGGAACCGACTCAGGCTTCTTCCTCACCCTGCTCTTCTGCTGTTCCTTCAGGGCCCAATCTGGAGGAAGGAGGCTGTCCAAACTCAGATCAGGTCCTCAGGTCAAGTCGTCCCTTCAGGATTCATCCCACATAGGAGCTGTCTCCCAAAACAGAACTGCAGGCCCACAGAAGTCTGTTAACCGGGTTTCCTAAGCTTTCCCAAATCCAGTCATGTGGACAATAAGGAGTAATAGTGAGATTACATGCACTGTCACTTGGACTCTAAGGATTTTAAGAACAACTTTTTTTTCTATTTCTTTGAATTTGTATTAAAGCAAAATTGTGCATTTATGCCCACGAAGAATCTCTACATGTGGGATAAGCTTCATCCTTATTCATGTACTGATTTTTATCAAACTGCAGAATATCTGTATGTGCCTTTATGTTTTGTAAATTAATTCAAATATATGCTAAAATAATTTACTTTCCTATAATTACAAATCGCTGATATTTAATGAGCACTTACAACTCACCAGGAATGAAAATGCTTGTACAGAAAAATATTGCCATCTTTCACAACGGAATGTTGACAGGGAAGCTCAGCGCGGTGACCCAGCTACCAAGCGCGACGGCGGGGGTGTAAACCAAATTCATTTATTTCAAAGTCTATCACATTAACAACACTTTATATCATTTTGTGGCTATTTCTTGGAATCCGTAATTCTATTAAAACATATAACTTAATAAAAAGTAGATAACTCAGGAAGCATCCTAGACACTGTGGATGTCTACTTCGATAGTAATAGATCCAACACACACAGGCTTGCTGTGTGACATTAGGAAGAACAAGGGCGATAGGAAGGACACCTGCGCTCACACCACCCCCGTAAAGCCGGAGCCTGGAAACCCCAAGCACGGCACGTGCCCCTACTCCTCACTTCGGATCTTCTTCGTTACCTAAGCACGCTGGCCACATGCATGCGCGCACACAGACACCATCTCACACAGTGTGTGTGCATCAACAGAGTGACTCAGCTTTATTAAGTATAAAAAACGGTGTTGAAGTTCAGTCTAAAGATTATAGTGTTACAAGTATTCTAATTGTCCTAATTTTACCAAAAAATATCATTTTTCAACTATTTATTTAGACCCTAAGCCAGCTTAGCAGGCTTTGGGTTTCCCAGTGTGGATAAACTTAGAAGTTTTAAAGAACCCAGGACTACCTCAGCTTTCTGCTTCCTGACTGGTGTTCACTTAACATCAGCCAGCCTTACACACAGACATTCAGAGACAACGTTTTCAGGTCTGTCAAACAACCCAGGGTTCTCGGAGTTCTGATAAATGTTGCTCATTTCTGCCTTGAAGCCTACATGCGTTTGTTTGATTTTTTCATCCTGCCCTTCCCAACTGATTGTTTAGAACATAAATTACCTTTGGTATGTTAGTGATCTGGAGGCCTTCCAAGAAACCTTTCTAATTTAGAATTGAGATCAGATATATTTAATTAACTTGAGTCCAAAAAGCCCAAACTATAACTATTTCTGTCAAGTTCTGAAAACAGGTAACTAATTGTGAGCCATTAAAAAATAATGCACGTAGAACGTATGTAGTAGTAAAATGTCTCTAGGGCTTATTAATTCCAGTGGGCTTTGGTGTGCAGAGTTGCTCTACCTGCTGGTTTCCCAGACAGACTAGTGCTGTGGAGCGGCCTCCAGCTGGACTCTGTGCATGCATCCACCGCAGTTCCTAGTTACTCATAACCAACTGCAGGATCTGAGCTTGCACTGGGGATGTGAATGTCTTGTCCCTCCTCAAGCATTAGCCCCACACAGCAGAAAGAAAAATAGAATGCAGGAAGTGTGTCACCGGTTAGAGACATGTCACCATGTTTCAGGGTGCCTTCTGGATGATACAGAGGAAGCAAAAGCATTTTGTTTGTTGTTACTTAAAAAGGAAGTGCACAAAATTTCTCAAAATTTTTGGTACAAACTCCTGAAGCATGTTCTCAAAGGGGGAAAGCATACTGATAAACTTCACTACACTGAAAAAGTTGGTAGCATGTAATAGGAGGCAAGTTTTTTTTTTTACATGTCACATTTTTATCCATCAACCTATTTATTCTTGGACAATTGCTGAAAAAGAAACTTAAAATTGATGAAAAGCCAGTGAAATTTACAGAAAAAGTAAAAGATTAGTAATGATCTAATGTTTATTAGCATAGGCCTGGCTGAATAAACTACAATGCATGTACACATTGGGAAATTACGTCATAAAATGTGAAAAAGCAAGAAGAAAAGCTAAACAACACAAGATTCTCTTCTGGATCATGTCCTAGTTGTCAGGATTACATTTACATTATTTAAGGGGTAATTGGGGATGGATCTACTATTTCTATAATGCTTTAATTTTGCAAAAGTAGAGTGTTACACACATGTAGATATAAACACGCATGGGTGCATGTTCTTATATTAGTAACAAGAAATGCTGATAGTGAAAAGACAAGGCTGGAAGCCACAGAAAAGCAAATGTAAAGGAGATTCTTGAAACTATGAGAATTTGGAATTCATTATCAGTGTATACGTTTGTGCCAACGTATTGTGTAGCATATTCCTATTAGCATTCTATTCTGTAGGGTGGTGCAGTGTCTGTGTGTGTGCTCACAGAGAAGGGGGGTCAGTGTATTTTGTTCCAGCTAAAACACCTTGATTTCTTTGACTGTGTTCTCTTCTTATGTGTGTTCTTTCCTGTGGCTCTGGTGCGCCCTTGACCCTCTCCTCCTTGAATGTGGTTCTCCGCTCCTTAGCAGATTCTTCCAAAGAAAGTTTGGGGGAAATGTGAGTACCGCTAGGGACACAGGACACGGGGAGGTTCAGGGACTTACACTGCAACTATGGTCTGACTGAGTCTGAACAATTTCATGGAGAAAATGGACAACAAAATGATACACTGTTCCTGACAGTTACTGTCCCATTCCAACACATTTCCTTTACATTTGTCTTCATACTGACTGTATAAAAAAGACTAACCATGTACCACCCAGGTGGTTGGGTACCGGCCTGACTGACTTTGGGGTCCCATAAGCTATGAACAGTGCATGTGCCTCAATACAAATTTGGTAAAACTCTGCTATTGATAAAACACAGAAGTTTAAAAGTAGGTTATACGGTATGTGAAATTTTATTATGATTCACATATTTAAAAATACGTATTTTTAAATATATAACTATTTAAAATTTTATGGCCTATTTCCAAATTTTAATTCATACAGCCAATTGCTTTTTCTGTTTTAAAACATTTCTTTTGTAATACTTCTTTATGCTGCACCACGTAACATGAAGAGTTCCCTATTTTTTAACTATTTTGATTTTAGAATTTGCTTGTTCATTTTTCTATAAATTAGGAATTTGGCTATTTTAAACAGTTATTATCCCTATTAAAAGCGTTTTAAATGTTTTTAAAATTTAAGCATTTTAAAAATTTAAAATGTATATTTAGTTCAGTATGTGGACCCATCATGCATTTTGTCATTCTAAATTCTTTTGGAAATATTTTAAGAATATATATTATACATACAATTTACACTAGTTTATAAATTGTAAGAAACTAGATTAAATATAGATTTTGGCTTCATAAGATTTTCAGCCTGCTCATGGATATATTTCTATTTATCATCTAGCTCAAGTGTGAGATCCTCTTTTAAAACAATGGAACACATAAAATTTATTTAATTTTTTTTTACTAAAGAAGCTTTAGTAAAATGATTTTACTGTCAAAAAACATTGAAAAGGTATAGACTCACATGTAGAATTTGAGCATCTCACAAGTTGACTGTAACCTCAGAGAGAGATTTCTAAACCCCTAATCTTATGTTGCATGCTATTAAACTGTAAGGTAAACCTATGATGATAAATTCCTGAAATTTTAATTTAGCTTTGAATTAGAAGTGTTGGGAAAAATCAATGGCATAATTTAAAGAATATCCTTAACAGAAAGCCTTGAGGTTTTCATGCCCTCAATTTGATTTTAACTTTGGTCGAGACACTTTTCATTAAAGCACCTTTTAAATATTCAGCTCAGCTTTGATTAATGTCTTTCATTAAGGTAGGCATTCACTTGATAAAGGAGAGTTCAACTGAATGAAAACAACTGTTCAAAAAGAGAGGGTGAAGACAGATGGACAGTGAAAATGGATTGACAATCTCTGCCACATGGCAAAATCATAGCTACTATGACACAGTCCCGCCGGAAGCATACCATGCACTAATGGGGTGAATTTAAGCCTCCACTTCCCTCAGCACAACTTATATTAAAAGTATAATTGATTGGCACTCTTAGAGGGATGATTTAGAACAACATAATGTCAGAATCATAAGTTCAGAAATGCCAGAAAATGATCAGACACTATTTTTGTCTTTCTTGAAATTCATTCATTTAGCTCAAAAATATTTAAGGAATTTTAACCATGTGATAAACAGTAGAATATATAGAGAAAATACAACAATAGACGTGACATTCAGTGGCTTTACTCACGTGGATCTTACACTTTGTTGACATGGTATTGATTAAGGTTAAATATAAAGCAGGAAATAATCTACTCTAAGTATCAGTTGGTAATTCAGGGATAGAACAACATACTTGCATGCTGAAGGCTCTGGGTTGAAGAAGCCCTAGTATAGCAAACAGAGAGGGAGAGAGAGAGAGAGCGAGAGAGAGAGAGAGAGAGAGAGAGAGAGAGAGAGAGAGAGCTTTGAAGGGAATAACTTGACAAGACAGTCAAATGGAGTAGGCATGCTACTAGAAGCATCTGAAATAATGAAAATACTACAAGTGATTATGCAGCTCTACACTGCTGTTGTTTGCTAGAAGTGCCTAGTGGCAACCTAATTTATGAGCCCTACACCAGCTCTGCAGAGACACAGACTTCAGTGGCCTTGAAATTTGATTTTGCCAATTATATTTGAACTAATTAAATTACTTGGAATAATGCATGTGCCTAACAAAAAGAGATCATACACCTCACCCAACAGAAATTAGAAAATCAGAAGAAAGCATTTTTAGGGTAATTATCACAAAGTATTAGACTTACCATCTTCCCTATGTGTAAAATCCAGTAGCAGTATATATATATATATATATATATATATATATATATGCATGATTGTGCAGCAGATGCTTCTTCTTTCTGCCCGATATATCTGGGATTTGCATAGGGAGTGCAATAAATCCATAGATACTTTCAATGGTATGAGCAATTTAATAATACCATGTCTTTAAACAGGTCTACTTTGCAAAATTGGTACAGTACACTCAAACACTGGCTCCCATCATCATTATTCCTAAAGCAACATACTATACCAACTATGTACAATGTATTTACATTGTGTTATACATTCATTGTTTGGAGATGATTTGACACTTAAAGGATGATGTATAAAATGTGCACAAGAACTTAGTGGCTATATTCCAGGAAATTGAATATCTGGCTATTACAGTTCTATATTTCACTTCTTGAGGAATCTCAACACAGTTTCCTTGGACTATTTCACATGATCATCAGCAGGCGCCTCTGTTTCAACTTCTCTACACACTTACTAACATTTATCTTTTTAGAGAGAGACAAACAAATTAGGAGTAAGGGGATATCTCCTTGTAGTTTTGACTTTCTTCTGCCTTATAATTCTGGATGATAAAGTCTGCTTTAACCTATCATC